>JAABKJ010000248.1:0-54960 GCA_011634705.1 Andricus grossulariae
GGATCCGCTGCGCTGCAATACACCATCTATTTTTTCAGTGCGGCCAAAATGTGAACTCGTGAAATCAGGTAGAATAAAAGCGTTCTTAGAATTAAGATATTAAAATTATTATTATTGTATAAAGTCTTTATTAGAAAATAGAATGAGATTTTTATTACAATTTTAATCATTTGCTCAAAGTAAAAAAATGGGGTTGTCATAAAATCATTGTATCGATGATTTTTAATTCTTTTTTCATGTTTCAAACCTATCACTTTTGAGGCAGCACTTATAATCATCAGATCCAGTTTTCCTAAGCGACAAAAATTATTATTTAACCTTAATTTCGAAAAAAATTAAAAACTCTTTGGTCTCCGAAAAAGCCTTTTTTGAACCACCGTATTGGTAAACTTCGGATAAGTTAAAATAAAAGTATCGACATACTTTAAAGCGCGAGAATTTTAATTTATTTAATCTTTCAAAGTTAAAATTGAACTATTATGTTTGATAAATGATCCTTTTAGTTGAAAATTTAAATATTTATCTCTTTTCTTAAAAATTCAACAGCTTGTTTGCAATTGTTACTCTTCCTTGACGACTGAAAAATCTTTTTTAGTTAAAAATTAAATTCATGTGGAATAGTAGTTTTTTCTTAGATTCAACTGTTTCTGATTAAAAATGATTTTTTTTTGTTGGAATAAGAAATACTAGATTTTTCGTTTAGAATTCATCTTTTTTGGAATACAAATTTAATTATGTGAGTTGAAAGTTGAACTCTTTTGTTAAACATTAATTTTTGTTGGTTCAAGATTCATCATTTCAATAAAAAATGTATCTCTTTGGTTGAAAAGTAAGCTATTTTGTTGAAAATTCGTTTCTTTTTAAGAAAAAATTAATTTTTTGTTTAAACTGAAAAGGTAATTATTTCAAATAAATATTCTAACATTGTAGTTAAAAATTCATTTCTTTAGTTAAACATAATAAAAAATAAAAAATTTAACCATCCAATTTCAGGTTGAAAAAATAACATTCTTAGTCGAAAATTAAACTATTCCAGTCAATCATTCATCATTTTAGTTAGAAATTTATAAGCTTGGTTGAAAATTAATTTTTTTAACCGATCATTAAAACTGAAATATTGAATTTAATGTTGAAAACTGATATTTTTGGTTAAAAAATCAAATATTTCGTTGAAAATTCATGCATTTTGTTGAAAACTCGTCTTTTTTGGTATAAAATTAATCTTTCTGTATAAAAATTAATTTTATTGTTTGGGAATTCATCTCTTCGGTTGAAAATTCAAGTATTCTATTCAAAAATGTACAATTTTAGTTTAAAATTCAACTTTTGGTTGAAAATACAACTACTTGGTTGAAAAACAAACTTTTTTGTTAAAAATTCATCTATTTGACTTGAAACTTATCTACTCCAGTTGAAGATTAATCTATTACAGTAGAGACTCATCATTTAAATAAAAAATTTATCTATTTGGTTAAAAAGTGAGCTTTTTTGTTGAAAATTCGTTTTTTCTTTACCAAAAAATTAATTTTTTTTCAAACTGAAAATGTAATTATTCCAAATGAATATTATAGCATTGTAGTTTGAAATTCATCTCTTCAGTTGAACATAATAAAAAATTAAAAATTGAACCATACAATTTCAGGTTGAAAAATTACCATTCTTAGTCGAAAATTAAACTATTTCAGTCAATCATTCATCATTTCAGTTGAAAATTTATAAGCTTAATTGAAAATTAATGTTTTCAACTGATAAATAAAACTGAAAAATTGAATTTTTATGTTAAAAACTGATATTTTTTGTTAAAAAATCAAATATTTCATAAAAAATTCATGTATTTTGTTTAAAACTCGTATTTTTTGGTATAACATTAATCTTTTTGTAGAAAAATTAATTTTCTTGTTTGGAAATTCATCTTTTTGGTTGAAAATTCAAATATTCCAGCTAGAAATTGTTTCAGTAAAAGACTCATGATTTGAATTAAAAATTTATCTCTTTGGTTGAAAAGTCAGCTATTTTGTTGAAAATTCGTTTCTTGTTTAACAAAAAATTAACTTTTTTTTAACTGAAAATGTGATTATTCCAATCAAATATTCTAAAATTGTAGTTGAAAATTCATCTTTTTAGTTAAAAATAATAAAAAATTTAAAATTTAACCATCCAATTTCAGGTTGAAATTACCATTTTTAGTTGAAAATTAAACTATTCCAGTCAATCATCCATTATTTTAGTTGAAAATTTATAAGCTTGGTTGAAAATTAATTTTTTCAACCGATAATTTGAACTGAAAAATTAAATTTTTATGTCAAAAACTGATATTTTTTGTTAAAAAATAAAATATTTCGTAACAAATTCATGTATTTGGTTGAAAACTCGTCTTTTTTGTTATAAAATTATTCTTTTTGTAGAAAAATTAATTTTTTTATTTAAATTCATCTTTTTGGTTGGAAATTCGAGTATTCCAGTTAAAAATGTACAATTTCAGTTGAAATTCAATTTTTTGATTGGAAATACAACTGGTTGAAAAATAAACTCTTTTGTTAAAAATTCATCTATTTGACTTAAAATTTATCTACTCCAGTCGAAGATTCATCCATTCCATTAAAAGACTCATCATTCTATAAAAAAATATCACTTTGGATGAAAATTTGTTTGTCTTTTTTTGTAGGAAATTTTGTTGTTGAAAATTAATTTTTTTACTGAAAATTAAACTATCTGATTGAAAGTTTGTCTTTGTTAGTTAAAAATTCATCTCCTTTCTTAAAAAAACGTATTTTTTGTCGGAAATTATTCTTTATGTTTCAAAATTAACATTCTTGTTTGAAACTTCATCTTTTTGGTTGAAAATTTAAGTATTCCAGTTAATATTCATCATTTTAGTTGAAACTTCATCTTTTAGATTAAAGATAAAAACTACTTGGTTGAAAGTTATTCTTTTGTTAAAAATGCATCCTTTTGGATCAGAATTCATCTATTTCAGCTAAAGATTCATCATGTTAGTTTAAAATTTGTTTCTTTTTTTTGTGGAAAATTAATTTATTAACTGAAAATTTAACTATTCCATTTTCGGTCGAAAACTGATATGGTTTAGATTAAAATTCAACTATTTGTTCAAAAATTTACCTATCTTGTTTGAAATGGAATATTTTTACTATGAACCTTAAGAATTTGAAACGGTTCAAAGTTATTCTTACTCATTGAATTAGTAGATTTTTACTAATTACTAGCAAATAAATCGGCACTATTTGAATTAGTAGAAAACTACTACTAATTAGTAGTTTTCTACTAATTCAGATTTAGAGAGTAATATATTTCATATATCAAAGCAATAAAAGTGGTGTACCAAATTACCCGAAGTGGAGGGTTACTTGACGCAGGTAGAGTACGTCAAAAAAATTAACATTAATCTATTTGATGTATTTTTTATTAAAAAATCATCTTTCACTTACTATAGCCAAGATATTAAGCTTCTTAAAGCACATTTTTCCTTTATCTACGTTTGTATATTTTTCTTTTGAATTCACTGTTTCTTTTAGGTGCACCAACGAACCCTCTTCTCTCCTAATTTCCTTCTTTGGAAAATGTGACGTTCAGGTGAAGTAAATACAGTTTTTTAATAGAGCTCTACAGATATATAAAATAAATTTAGCAAAATATGGTCAAAAATATTCCTATGTTATAGCCATGTAAGTGCCATGGAATTGTTTTTTTTCAAATAGTTTTTTAAACCCTAATTAACATAAAATATATAAGTGAATTAAATACCCTAATTCAAAAAATTTGCTTTAAGTTGTTGAAACAATTTGTTTAAATATTCAAGAAACGGAAAAACTACTAGCGCCATTTGATTTACCCAAAGAAATTACATAAAGTATCTGTTCCAACTTTTTTTTTGGAATCGATTGGTGACTTAGTATAAATAAACAATTTAACGGTTTAGAATTTATATTCGTACTATATATTTAACAAATTTCGTGGAGACAAAAAATTATCCAATACGTGGATCTTACCTATTTTTTCCGCAGAATTGAACGTTGTTATTAGTTTTTCATATTGAGTTTGAAATATTGAGTTAAAATTTTGAACGCTTTGATGGCTTGGCATCTTTAAGTAGATGTAGAATGTCACAGTCAGACCACACGTTCAATCTTCAGGAGTCACGTTTTACAACCACATTGAATATTAAAATAGAAAAAGCATGTCTTTTAGTTATCCAATATAAATCACTGTAGTACACATACAAATATTTTGGATAATGTGTTTTTGGATCATAAATTATAAATTGTATTGTTGAGAAAAATAAATTCCAAAGGATTTTATATATCATTTTCAAAAAATCTCGAAAATAACGCATTATAGAGGAAAGTGTCAGAAGACATTTTGCTTGATCCTTTTTAGAGAAATAATTTTTTTTTTTCACTTTTTTCGTATCTTGCGTCGTTTTGGTAAAAAATGTGAGTTTTAGTTTTCAGGTAAATTGACATTGAATATTTTCAGAAGAACTGCTGCTATTTTGTCAATGTTGAAAAATTTTAAAATTTTTCACCAGCTCTCGAAAAAGTAAAAGAAATACTATCAGAATTAGACAGAAAAAGATAAAAACCTATATTAGAATTCACATATCGCACTTTAAACAACAATTTTGAGGAACTTAAGGAAAATGAGAAGAATTCAATTCAATTAATAAAAATTCAAAGTGAATTAAAAGCAATTCAAAAATATGAAAAAATTTATCGAATTCAGTGCCTAAGAACTGAAGGTGAGTTTAAAAAATTTATAAAGGAATTAAATCAAAAATTGAAAAAAATCAATTGAATTGAGTAGAATTGAGTGATTTTAGAAGCATTTACGTTTTAGCCACTGGAAAGTTATCAAGTACGCTGAAAAATTTTCTCCTATTTACATAGGTGTTAAGAATTTTTTCCGAAAACAGGGTTGAATTAATTAGGAATCATATTTTAAAATTAAAATCCACAAAAAATTGGGGAGACTTTTTTTATCTCCAGGTATGTACAAAAAAAGAAACTCAAAAAATTTCATAAATTCTACAAATAATGAATTTTTTAAAACATTTTTTGGGTATCGTAACCCCTAACAGAAACCCTTATAGTTTCGGTTAGAAATCCTCAAGGGAGAGTTGAGACATGTACTCCAATTCTGATTGGTGCCGCTGTACAGGAACTAGTTGAACTTTTATGAATTTTGATTGGTTTGAGTTGGCGCTATTTTCAAATCACAATTTTATTTTCGAGAGGATTTAATACAGAATAGAGATAACACCTAAACAAGAAAATTATCATTTATTGGGAAGGTTAGTTATTAAGGTTAGAAATTAATCATATTTACTTTGAAACACATATATTAGGGTGGTCAAAAAAATGCATTTTTCTGATTTTTTAAAGTTTTCACCTCCTCATTTTGTCTTTTGGTGAAAAAAAAATTTCGTAATTTTTTGGGATTAAAAAAAAATGTTTAGAGATAGGGCACGGCCTTTAATGTAATTAAAGTAATTTAAAGCAATCTCAAAGTATTGAAAATTCAGTAAGTCCTTGAATTAAAAAAAAAAAATTGTAAAAACTTTACAACGATGATGTAAACTCAACTTTGCCAAAACTCACCCCTTAAGACAATAAAAAGTAATTTTTAAGTATTTTTTATGAATTTTATTGAAGTAAAATGAAAATTTAACTGGAAAATTATATAAAAAGTTTATTATACAAATATAAAAAATATTGCCCTTAAAATAAACATTTCTCCCCCTTCTCGCCCTTAATAATCCATGAAAAATTACATTTTCTTTTTTTAAAACTGATTATTTAAAATATTTAATATAAATTTCATTATATTGAAAAAAAAAGTTTTAAAGAAGGAAAATGTAATTTTTTATGCATTATTAAGGGTGAAAAGGAGGAAAATGTTTATTTTAAGAACACTAATTTTCATATTTGTATAATAAAATTTTTTAATATAATTTGCTACTTAAATTTTCATTTTACTTTCATAAAATTCAGAAAATACACTTAAAAATTACTTTCTAGTGTCTTCAGGGGCATGTTTTGGCAAAGTTGGGGGTAAATTAAATCTTAAAAATTTTTTTCAGGCTTCATACTGCTCACATCGTAGTTTTACATAATCGTTGTAAAATTTTCACGATTCTTTTTAAAATTCACGGACATACTGAATTTTTTCGGTTTGGGGTTCTTTAAAGATCGTGCCCTACCTCTAAACATTTGTTTAAAAATTTCAAAAAATTAGGCAAATTCTTTTGACAAAAGGACACAAAATGAGGAAGTGAGACTTAAAAATCAGAAAAATAATTCTTTTGGACCACCCTAACATATATACTTTAAAATTTTCATAAACAAAAGAATTAATAAAAAATAACACTGTCCAAACTTTTTGCGCCCCATGAACATATCAAAGTTCCGGTACAGCGGCGACCATTGGAGGGAGAAACGTGTCTCAACTCTCCCTAGAGGATCTCTAGTTTCGGTCATGTGTCCGGCCGTCCGCGCCTCGTATATTTTTCCAAGTAGGGGAAGTGAGAGAAAGTGAGGGGAAATGAATGGAGGGGCAGTAGGAAATGTAAGGGGACGTGAGGGGAAACTGTGGGAGGGAACGTGGGGAAAGTGAGGGGTGTAAAAGTAGGGAAAGTGAGTGGAAATAAGGAGTGTAAAATTATGGGGATTGAGGGGAAATGAAAAGTGTAAAAGCAGTAGTGAAAGGAAATGAGGTGTGTAAAAGTAGGGGAAGTGAGGGGAAATCAGGGCAGGGGAAGTGAGTGGTGTAAAAGTGCGAAGAAATGAAGGGGTGAGCAGAAATGCGTGGAAATGAGGGGAGGGCAAGTAGGGAAAATGAGAACAAATGAGGGGAGGAAAATTAGAGGGAGTGAGGAGAAATGAGGGGTGGGGAAGTATGGAGACTAAGGGAGAAGATGAGAACAGAGGGGAGGGAAAGCAGGTGGAATTAGGTAGTGAATGTAGGAGAAGTGTTAGTAAGGGGAAGTATGGGAAATTATTAGAAATGAGGGATGTAGGGGAATTCAGTTGAAATGAGGGGAAGGAGGGGAAGTCAGTTGAATTGAGGGGAAGTAGTGTAAGTCAGTTTAAATGAGGGGAAGTAGGGGAAATAATTAGAAATGAGTGTGAGTAGTGGAGAGGAAGTGATGACTGGGGAAGGGTAGTAGGGGAAGGGGATTGTTAGCTGAAGAAGAGTGAAGAGGGGAGGCAAGTGTGTGAGGAGGAGATTTGAACGTCATAATTAACGTCTTAATAGACTACGAAACCCTTTTTTGTAGGCGCGCTACTTTTTCAAACTGTAGCGATTTCGAATCCCAGAATTTATTATTTTCGACCTACCCTAATAGGTATGTAGATTTTTAAATAAATTTTTTTATTTTACGATTTGAGGGTAGAATTCTTATTCATCTTATGGTATGTTAACGGTTGCTGCGGTACGTGAAAACATGTAGCATCTGGGAGCGAGCAGACCTATTGAGTTTCTGCTGGCTCAGAATACCAGAGCGTGAAGAGAATGCAGTAAACACTGTCATTAACGGTGAATGTTACACATATTGTCAAGGCCACCTGACTGAGCTTCTAAAATGCGATTTTCGGTTAACATAATAAAGAATATATGTACCAGAAATAATCCAAGTTGGCCCCTAGAAAATGATGAAATATAAAAATAAACAAAAATTCTCTAGGTCTGACAGTAAACACTGCATACAGCATGAACATTGGCAAAAACAAAGCTAATGTTTTGCAAAAATGTTGAAACTACTTCAGAGTGGCCACTAGACCTAAAAACCGGAAATGAGATTTTATTTTTATCGGTAAACTGTTTCTATAAAAAGTTCTTTAAAGTTACTACAACTCTATTTTTGGATTGCACAATTTTAATCTCATTATTTGAAATTAAACTTTTTGAATAAAAAATTTTTCTTTTTTTTTCTTCAATTTACATTCCAGTTATGCATCATACAAATTTAACAGGATTCAAGGGCCAAAATTCTCTAAAACAGGCAAAATAAGGAGATTTTTGACGAAAATAGGAGACTAAATTATTTTCAATATGATGAATGTAGGCACTAATATTAAATTCAAATTAAAAACTTTCAAGCTCCTAATATTTCGATTAAAAATATTGCATTTTCAGGAAAATAGATAAATTTTTAAACAAATAGGTGAATTTTCAACAAAAAGATCAATTTTTAACTAGAATTAAATTTTTTTTTGTGCTACGGTGTTACAAGTTATTATAATTTAGGTTAGTTTTTTCCCTCTATATATTACAAAAAAGTTGAATTTCCAATCCGAAAATATGAATTTTTGACAAAAACGTTAATTTTCAACTAAAGAGTTGAATTTTCTACCAAAGAAATGAATTGTCTACTAAATAGTTAAATTTTCTACCAAAAAGATGAAAGTTCAAACCAGAAAGATTTTTGAGTCAAAAAAGAATAAAAATGTCAACCAAATAGTCAAATCTTCTACTAAATGGTTAAATTATCAAGACAAAAGACGAATTTTCTAAAAAACAGTTCAATTTCAAACCCGTAAATGTGAATTTTCACAAAATAGTTAAATCAACCAAAGAGATGAATCTTTAAACAAGAAAGATTTTTCAATAAAGAAACAACAAAAATGTCAACCAAATAACTAATTTTTTTTACAAAAATTGTTAAAGAAATTAATTTCCAAGACGAAAAAACACGAATTTTCTATAAAATAGTTCGATTTTTAACCCCAAAATGTGAATTTTCAACAAAATAGTTAAATTTTTAACTAAGGAGATAAATCTTCAAATAAGAAAGGTTTTTTCAGTCAAAAAAGTATAAAAATGTCAACCAAATATGTAGTTTAATTTTTTACCAAATTCCTAAATTATCAAGACAAAAAGCAGAATTTTCCACAAAAATGAGTTTAATTTTAAACCCAAACATGTGAATTTTCAATGTAATAGTTACATTTTCAACCCAAGAGATGAATCATCAACCAAAATATTTTAATTTCTAATCCAAAAAGATAAATTTTCAATAAATTTTTAACCAAAAATATGGGACAAGTTTCCAAGTATTTTGTAAATAATTTTCAGTTGTTTAATCAATTATTATATGTTAAAACAATATTTTTTCCAGTAAATCGTGAAAAGTTATTATTTCTTGGATAAATGTTAAAAATAATATTTTTTGTTCAACATATTTTGAAATTGCTTAAAGAATTTTTATTTGTATAATTTTCTTAACCAAATCGTAAGAAATTAGTATTTCGGTAATTAATGACACAATCAACAAATGTTGAGGGTAATATTTTTTTTCTTAGGATATGTGGCAATTATTTAAACAATTTTTTTCCCATGTAAATTGTGAAAAATTATTACTTTTCTGGAATTAAAGATGCAGCCAATGAATGTTAGGAATGATATTTTCTTTGCCAGAAGGTTTGCAATTATTTACACTTGTCGCTTATTTTTCAGTATTTTCTTCTCTTAACAAAATCCATCTGAAAAATAAGTATCCATAACGTAACGGAAGAAAATGTTTGAAAAAAATGATTATTGTCTAAAAAATTAGAGTATAAGTTCTTAGATTAGAGAATATTGAATAATAAGCGACATATAGTGTATGGCAAGATGTTCGAAAAGCTAGAATTTTCTCCAGATTTCTTATGGAAAAGCACAAGTGAATAATTATTAATTGTTTAAATGATTGCAAAACTGTCTTTCACAAAAAATATTACTCTCAACATTCGTTAACTGCGTAATGAATTCCAGAAAAAATTGCGTTTTTTAAGTTTCACAGGGGAAAAAAATGTTCGAACAAATAAAAATTGTCTAAATAATTGCAAACTGTCTTTTACAAAAAGGAACTCTTAGTATTCATTAACTGCGTCATTAATTCCAGAAAGTAGTAACTTTTTGAGATTTTCAGGTGGAAAAACGGTTTAAACAAATGAATAATATTTAAATAATTGCCAAATATCGCAACAAAAAATATATTCTTTACATTCGTCAGTTGTGTGATTGATTCCAGAAAATAATTATTTTTGACGATTTACAGGGAAAAAATTGTTTCAACTTTTTTTTGTGGGGCCGAGTAATCTCTTGAACATTCCATAAGAGGTAATTAACATTAATTCAAAAAAAGTTAATAACACTATCGATCCTTCATAGCAAATTGGGGATGATCGATCACCAAAAATCGGAAGTCGGATTTTTACAGGTATAAATTTGGACCATCCTGGAGATCCACGTGTGTTTCTAAATTTTTAATTAAGTTTCTAAATAATCTCGCAGAGCACCTTTTTGTGAAAGTGAGAAAATGTTTATAAATTGAAGCAGCATGTTTATAAATTAATTTTTCAAAGTTATTGTTAATCTGTTTATCTACAGAATCAAGTAAATTCAATATTCACTTTGGTAAAGCAAAGAGGAAGATTTATTTCTCATATTGCGGTTAAAAAATTTTCGCATAATAGATCGCAAACTTGAGGCAGTTATGAATTGTCCAATTAAAAAAGGTGACTTTGAGAACTAGTAAAAACAGGTGTTCCACACGTGTGCGCGACTTGAGTAGAAAAACGTTATTTCAGAACTAGACTGGAACGTGATGCACAGTTTTATGTAATTGATAAATAAATTTTTCTTTTTTTCTCTCTAAGTGTAGTTTAATTATATACACTGTCGTACGTGATCGTTTAGTAGTCGATCGACTGGTTTTCAAATCAGCAAATAAATTTTTAATGTTTTACACGTACTTATCTCGGAAAATTTACATTTTTATTACTGAATTCAAAAATAGCGGTGGAATTATAACGGCATTCGATTATTTTCAAAATTATTCCAGAAGCTGTAAGTGATAGTTTAAGGTCACATTTTTCAGTCCGATGAAAAAATAGATGTTAAAAATCTCATTCTATATTTTTTTGCTTGTTGAATATTTTTTATTTAAATAGTCTTTTGAGTGTGAAAAAAAGTGCCCACTCCAGAAGCAAAGAACCGATTGGAAAATTTGAATCGTTCGTGTTTACATTAAAAAAATTGTAATATAAAATTAAATACAGATATTTTTAATCAGAAAAAGTAGCTTTGGATTACCTGATTGAACAATTTTGTTGAAAATTCGTTTCTTTTTGGTAGGAAATTAATTTTTGAAAATGTATCGTTTTCCTTTAAAAATTCAACTATTTGGTTGAAAATTCATGTATTTGGCTAAAAAGTAATTTTTTAAACTGAAAATTTAACTATTCGATTTTTGGTTAGAAATTTAGGTCTTTTAGTTGAAAGTTCATGTATTTTATTGAAAATTTGTCTTTTCTGGATGAAAATAAATCTTCTTGGTTGAAAATTTATCTTTTCGGTTGAAAATTCAACCATTTCAGTTTGTCATTGAACTATTTTGTGGACAATTGCGGTTTTTTTGCAGGTTGAAAATTTTGGTTTGACTGAAATTTCAACTATTTCAGTTGAATATTCCATCAATTTAGTTAAAAATTACTTTTTTTAACTGAAAATTTTAGTATTCAACTTTTGTTCAAAAAGATAGGTTGTTTTGTTGAAAGTTTATTTTGTTGAAAATTTGTCTTTTGTAGGTGAAAATTTATCTTCTAGGTTTAAAGTTCAACTATTCCATGTAAAGATTCATATTTTTAGTTGAATCCTGAACTGTTTTGTGGAAAAGTCGTTTTTTTTTGTTCGTTAAAAATTAATTTTTTCAACTGAAAATTTAACTGTTCTACTTAAATATTCACAATTTTAGTTGACAATTCATCTGTTCGATTGAAAATTATTATTTTTTTTCAAACTGAAAATGTAACTATTCCATCATATTAGTTAAAAATTTATCCCTTTCGTTAAAAATTCATTCAAATAGCTGAAAATTATTTGTTTTTAACTAAAAATTTATCCATTCTAGTTAAATAATTCACAATTTTAATTGAAAATTCATCCCTTTGATTGAAAATTAATTTTTCAACTGAAAATGTAACTATCCCAGTTGAATATTTCATCATATTTGTTAAAAATTTATCTCTGTTTGAAAATTCATCGAATAAGCTGGAAATTAATTTTTTTAACTGAAAATTTAACTATTCAATTTTTTGTTAATAATTTTGGGTATTTAGTTCATAGTTTATGCATTTAGTTAAAATTGATATTTTTTGTGAAAAATTCGATTTAAAAAAAAAAAAAATTAATTTTTTCAAAACAATATTCAACCGATGTAGTTGAATCTTCCATAATTTTAGTTTTTGAATTTAGCTATTCATTTTTGGTTGAAAATTGAAGTATTCTGGTTAAAAATTTAACTATAGTGTAGACAATTTTTTTCCTTTTTTGGGTTGAAAATTAGTTTCTTAACTAAAAACGTAACTATTCCAATTAAATATTTCATCATATTAGTTCAAAATGTAGCTCTTTGGTTAAAAATTAATTTTTTTAATGGAAAATTTCACTATTCAATTGATTATTGAAAATTGATCTTTTCTAGTTAAAAATTCGTCTTTTTTCGTAAAAAATTATTATTCTTGGGTTGAAATTCATCTTGATGGTTGAAAATTCAACTATTCTAGTTAAAAATTCATCTTACTGTTTTAAAATTTAACTATTTCAGGTAAAAATTCAACTATTTGGTTGAAAATGTATCTTTTGGTTTTAAAATTCCACTATTCTAGTTAAAGGTTGTAACATGCGTTAAGCGCGATAATTTCGATGTAAAAGTTAATCATTGTCTTGATCAATCCACATAACTTTGACAATCAGATTTGGATGTGAACTAATTTATGATACATATATGTGTGAGGTATGTGGTATGAATGGTTTTGCGAATGCGATAATACAAGATTTACGTAATTGACTGGAAATTCTCTTCTATAAATTCCATTGAATAATAACGAATTGATTTCAATCGCATATCTTTTCAATACTCCAGTGTCATAAACGTAACAAGATTGATCATTTTAGTTAAAAATTCATCACTGGTTGAAAATCATTTTTTTTAACTGAAAACTAAACTATTCCGTTTTTAGTGAAAATTAAATCTTGGTTAGTTGAAAATTCAACTATTTGGTTGGAAATTATTCTTTTTTAGTAGAAAATACAGCTATGTATTACCGGATTTATACTGATTTAAGTCAAACTTGTTTTTATCATTTTCACTAATCTGAAGAAAATATCTGTCATTTAAAATATTAATATTTGAAATACCGATTGAATTTTCTGTATATGAAGATAAAATAAAAAGTTTTTGAAATTGTTACCCGAATTCATTGACATTAGGAACAAATTTAAGAAATGTTTAATTATATTTTGAGTATTATTATTCATTTACTTAATTATTCGATGGTGATAATATATTTAAGAATTGCTTGTAATAATTTGTCAAAGCTTTCGAAATTAAACATATTAATTAATTCCCTTGAAGTTACTGTCACAAATGAAAACGATAGTTATTTAATTTAAGATATGAATTTTGAGACATTTCGATGTTGAAAAGAACGGAAAAAAACATTATTTACTATAAACTCGCGAAAATGATACCTGGAAAAATGTTGAGATACCTAGAAAAAACTTTGAATTGTCAGGGATTTTTTCCCCCAGGATTTGAGTAGACACCCTGAGAAATGCATAATAGAATCTGACACTCTGATATATAATTTGTTTTACTCGCTACCTGATTTACATTTTTTACATTTTTTGTGGAATAGGAGAGATTGGGATCAAACCCTTCAAAGTTCCGATCCGATAAAAAAATGCCGAAAAAAAAGAAAAAATTCTTCATTAAGAAGATGATCATTCAATCGGCTTTTTTTAAAAGAAACCGATTCACTAAATCAATCGTTTCTTTTTTTCTGAGATGTTTTGGATAGTAGGGTACACGATGACAGTTGAAAAAAGGTATTATTAATAAGATGGAGAAATCGGGGTATAAGATAATGAGGTTCGGTCACGATGCTTGGAATTAATTTATGTTATTGGGTAATACTTCTGTTGATCGATATCTGTTATAAATGCCCGCACATTAAGATGAACCATTTTTCTCAATTTCGAATTTTGTTTTGCACCCACTGAGTTTTTTTAAATACAATTGAATTTATTCCATCAAATTGAATTTTCTTGCGTTCGATTGGTTGGATTTTTATTGAAATTTCCATTTATTTGGAACAAACTAAATCCTAATTGATTGACTGCTCATTAAATAGGGCTTCAGGCAATACAAACTTTTTCGATCAAACAAGCTGTTTAATATTTACTAAATTACATTTGTTTGAGTTCATTTAAAATTTCGGCAATTCATAAAAATGATTTATAATATCCAGAGAAATATACTGATTACTAACTACATTTAATTTGGGAAGACTATTTGAAAACTGAGACGCTAAAATAATGCTTAATCTATTTAAAAAATAGTTTTTTTTCAATTAAAGAAATTTTCAAGAATTTCAAACATTTTTGCGCAAGAAAAGAAGTATTTATTTATGGAAATTGCCTAAAATAAAAATAAGTTTTTATTAACAGTATTTACTAGTATATACATGACTAAATAATTAATTTTAATTTATATCAGAGCAAGTGAAAACTGCTATATTCATATAGTGTACGCAGCAATCGTGGAGAGTCTAGGTGACTTTTTCTGTTTTTAAATATTTTTGGCTAATAAAATAATTAGTCCACTTTGATTTCTAAGTCATGAGGAATAAATGCAAGGTAATATTAGCCTGTTCTCATAATTTAAAAATAATTATTCAGCAATTTAAATATTTCTATTAAAAGCTTATGTTTATTTTAGGCAATCTAAAGAAATAGATCCTTCTTTCCTTACGCAAAAATGTTTGAAATTCTTGAAAATCCCATTTTTCGTAAAAAAAAACAAATCAAAATACGATTTTATTTTAATTTAGTTTAAGCATTTTTTTGCGTTTCAGTTTTAGAATAGTCTTAGGAGATTTGGGAAATAAGAAAAACGGGATGTTAAATTATCTTTGATTGAGCTCAAATCAAGGTAAAAATAGGAAAAAATGAAGAAAGGAAAAGGAAAATAATAATCAATAATAATCGATAAAAAAACAATAAAAGTCGTATACGATTTACTCTTGTCTTGTTTGTTGATCTTTTGTTATTTTTATGTTCTCAGTGGTTTGAAAATGCATGTATTGAATTTTTATACAAATAATAACTTCTTTTAATTTACATATTGTATTTTGTAATTGGCACACGGTATGTAAAATTCTGATAGAAAAATGTGAAACAAGTGAGATCAAAATATTATTTTTCTTAAAAAGGTACAACTTAGGCTAGTGTGCATATTCAATTTGAAAAATCCTTTTTTTTTGCCTTATAAAATGCTGGTCTCGGATTCACACTACTATTGACACTTTTTGACACTTTGTTTAAAATGATACAACTATTTTGCTACTACTTAAAAAAAATGCCACTAATGCTATACTATTTTTTTTAAATTTCTCGCTGATGCAACTATTTTGCAATTTGCTTTTACACATATTTTGAAAGCTTTTCGCAAGATTTATTATAATAACGTAATCGGCATCTCAAAAAAAAAGTTTAAAAAGATTTCAAGTTTTTTAAGTTTTCAAAAGATTTTAGATATTAAAAAGATTTCAAAAGTTTGAAAAAAATGTATTGGGGTTTCTAATAATGTGACGAGATTTTAACGATTTTAACAGGTTCAATGGGGTTCTAAAGGATTTTAACTGATTTCAAGGATTTGAAAGGATTTCATTGAGTTTAAGTATTTTAAAAGTTTCCAAAGGATTTCAGAGAATCTAAAAAATTTTAAGGGATTTTGAGAGACTTGAAGAAATTTTAAGAGATATTACAAATTTCCCATGACTTTTCATCTAGCTACGTCATCATCATTACTACTAAATACATCCCGTTATCCCCTCATAAATTATTAATGATTCATCACTTATTAATAATCATAAATAAATAATAATGGATTAATAATTGTTTCCTACTATTCTTTTGTAGGGTTTCTGAGGACTTTAGGGATTTAAACATTTTTAATGGATTTCAAAGAATTTAAAAGACTTTAGGGCTCAAGAAGTTAAAAAATTTGCAATTGAAATTAAAAAAATTTCTAGAAAACCTTTAAGGAATAAATGAAATGGAATTAAATTTTAAGGAACGTCCAGGGATTTCTACGGACTTCATGGGGTTTTATGGTATTTCAGAGGATTAAAAAATTTAAACTTTCTTAAGGGAATTTTAAAAGATATCAAGGATTTCAAGATGTTGTACGAAACTTCAAAAGATTTCTAGGGATTTGAGATTTCAAAAGATTCGAGGGATTTTAAAATTTACAAAGGATTTTAAGGAATATAGAGTATTCTAAAGTATTCCGAGGATTTTCACCAGATTTCAAAGAATTTCGTAAAATTTTAAAAAATTGAAAGAGAGTTAAATATTTCTAAGGAATTTCAAATGATTTCGTAAGACTTCAGAAATGAAATGAAATTTCAAGGGACTTTTATAGGGATTTCTGAAGATTTCAAGAATTTCAAGAGATTTCTTTATATATTTAAAAATTTTTAAAATTTCATTCAGGATATTTAAAAGATTTCCAGGGATACTAACCGATTTCTGTAAAACTTTAGCGAATAAATGAAATTAAATTAAATTTCAAGGGTCTTCTAGGAATTCGTAGGGATTTAAAGGATTTCAAGCGATTTCACCACATTTAAGGGATTTCTTTAGAGAATCTCAACAGATTTGAAGGGCTCTTAAAGCATTTTAACAAATTTCATAGTTTCCAGTGCATTTCAATACATTACGAGGATTTTCACTAGATTTCGAAATATTTCGTAGAATTATAGAAAATTTCAAGGTAATTCAATATTTTAAAGAAATTTCAAATGATTTTCTAAGATTTCAAAAGATTTGAAAGATCTCATGGAATTTTTATGGTGTTTACGAAATTTTAAGGGATTTCAAGTCATTTTACAATACTATAGGAATTCACAGGATTTCAGAAGAAATTAAAAGATTGCATAAAACTATGAGGAATTTCTACAGATTGTTCAGGGATTAAAAATGGTTGGAGAGTTTTCGAGGGAGTTTAGAGGATTTCAACAGAATTCAAGGGATTTTAATATATTTTAGTTGATGTCAACGGTTTTCAAAGATTTCAAAGCTTATATGGTATTTGAAATATTTCAAGAGATTTCAAGGAGCTATATAAGATTTCATAAGATTTCAGAGGATTTCAAAGATTTGATTTTTTAAATAGAATTTTGAAAGATATTATTGATTTCAAGATATTTTACGGAAGTTTACTCAATTTTTATGAGATAACTAGGGATTTCACACGATTGAAAGGATTTTATAAATTTCAAGGAATTTTTCAAAAAATTTCGTAGGATTTCACAAAAACCTCAAATGGATCTTAAAAAGATTTGAAAGATTTGAAGGGATTCTAACGGATTTCTGATGAACTTCAGGGAATAAATGAAAGAAAAAAATTCTAAGGGACTTCTAGGGATTTCTAAGGATTTCAAGGATTTCAAAAGATTTCATAATATATTTAAGGTATTCCTTTTGAGGATCTCAACAGATTTTAAGAGTTCTTCAAGGATTTCTAAGTTTTTTAAAGCTTTGAGGGTATTTTAAAATATTCCGAAGATTTTCACCCGATTTCAAAGAATTTTGTAGAATTATAGAGAATTTCAAGAGATTTAAATATTTCTAAGAAATTTCAAAGATTTTAAAGCTTTTAGGATAATTGGAATATTTCAAGAGATTTCAAGGAGCTTTATCAGATTTCATGAGATTTCGGCGGATTTCAAAGATTTTATTATTCTTGAAGGAATTTTAAAAGATATTACTGATTTCAAGATGTTTTACGAAAGTTTACTCGATTTTTATGAGATAACTAGGGATTTCACACGATTGGAAGGATTTTATAAATTTCAAGGAATTTTAGAGTACCTTGAAGAGTTTAAGGTATTTTAAATGGTTTTGAAGCTTTTCAGGGTTTTGAAAATATTTCGTAAGATTTCAGAAAATTTAAAATGGATTTTAGAAAGATATCCAGGATATTTAAAAGAAAATCTCAATAGATTTGAACAGCTCTTGAAGGATTGCAATGAGTTTCAAAGATTTCAAGGCTTTTAGGGTATTCGGGATATTTGAGGGGATTTCAAGGGGATTGATCATATTTCATGAGATTTCAGAGGATTTGAAAGATTTTATTATTTTTGAAAGAATTTTGAAAGGCATTATTGATTTCAAGATGTTTTGCGGAATTTTATTCGATTTTTGTGAGATAAATAGGGATTTCACGTGATTTAAAGGATTTAATAAATTTTTATAAATTTCAGAGGATCTTATTAAGGTATTTTAATTGATCCCAAATTTTTAAAGAGTTTTCAAAGACGTTCATTGGATTTCGGAAAATTTCAGAATGATTTCAAATATATCTAGGATACTAAAAATATTTCAGGCGACTGTAACGGAAATGAAATTTCAAGGGATTTTTAAAGATTAACAGGGTATAAACGAATTTCAATGCTTTTTAGGCTATCTGAAAAGATTCGAAAAGATTTCACGCGATTTTACGGGAGATTTATATTGTATAGATGATTAAAAAAAATTTGCCCTTTTATTTAATATTTAACAAATATAATGACACCTATTTGCTACTATTTTTCAAAATTTATGCTACTATTGACACTATTTTGAATTTCTCTAACGAGGCAGAGGCCTGTATACAATGAATCACCCTACTCTACATCTTTTTATTTAGTACTCTGATAGTCTAGAAATGCAGAATAGTATAACACAATAGAAACGAGAACAATTAGATTTTGGAAAAAAGTGTAACGATAATTCCAAAACAAAAATCTCTCGAGGGCAGCAGATATTTAATCTGCCAATGTTCATCTGGAATTTTGCACCCAATTCTTGCTCGGATGCACTCCATCCCCAAGTCCACAAGTCCACACTGTATCACATCATTCTAAAAAAATCCGGCTACAAAAAAAAAAGAATAAACAAATATTCGTGAACTATACGGTATGTATACATATATTTGGTCCAGTCTCGGATGCTGAATAATCAGGAAAGATTGCAAAGGCTGAAGGCAAGGATTGCAAGCTAGATGAAGAGAAGAGATCGGATCTTGTGTTAGAAGGAGGTGGAGGCAGACTTGTGAGTAGGTTGAGAGCAAAAGTGCGAGTGAGAGGTCGTCGGGGTTTGGTTGTGAGGTGGAGCGCGCGGTACGGGAGTGATCGCGAGGCAGGGGAAAGGGTTGAACGGGCGAGCGCGTGACAGGACACGTGACCGGGAGCACACAGCGCTCGCGTGACCGACCTATGACGTCAGGCGCACGTGTCATATGGCATGGTAACTGGTAACTGGCAATGTCTTGTCCCCACCCAGCTCGGCTGAACTGAACGTCTCTCAGTCTGTCTCAGTAGCGTCTCAAGTCTCAAACTCTCAGCCTGAGACTTTCACCTGCAGGAAGCAAGATTTTTGCTTTTCTCAGCGCTTAGTTTACGTCACTGTGAACCGGCGCGATATCATTACGTGATTGCCCCTATGATCTCCGTAGCACGTACCAGCCCATTCCAGAATTTTTCCTGATAATCACTAGGGTGGTCCAAATTTATACCAGTAAAAATTCAACTGTCGATGTTAGGTGATCGATCCCCCCCCCCTAAAATTGTTCGTTTTCCGGAAATACAAATTCCGTATTTTCTTAGCGTTAACCTTGCCCCCCGGGTTTTTGAAATTAACATGGGGTTTCAAGTGGGAAAAGCTCGGTTTTCGAAAAAGTGGAAAAAAGAAGTACTTGTTTTGAACTTTTTGGAAATGAAAGTATAGTCACCTCTTAAGGAATGTTTAGGGAATAATTTCCACCCAATAACGTTGAATTTCAACCCATCCCCCTCCCAATTGCTTTTCATTGTGATCGGAAAAATGCCCCAAAAAATGCATAATAGCAGATTTCTATCAGTGACGAGTTTCTAAGTATTTTAAAATATTTTGAATTGTTTGAACAATTATTACTTGTTTTAAAAAGTTTTCTCCCTGTAAATCGTGAAAAGTTGTTATCTTTTGGGATAAATGATATAAACTTGATGAATATCAAGAGTAGTACTTCTGGTTCAACATATATTGGTAATTATTTAACCAATTTTCATTTGTTTACACATTTTTTCCCCCTGTAAATCGTGAAAAGCTATTCTTTTTTGCAATTATATAAATAATTAACGAATTTTAAGATTAATATTGTTTTGCTTAACATAATTTAGCAATTATTTAAACAATCCATAATCATTCACTTGCGTCTTTTCACAGGGAAGATGGAGAGAAGTCTTGTATTTTCGAATCTCTTACACTATGTTGCTTACTATACGATATTTTTTAAACAATAATAATTTTTTTAAACCATCAAATTCGTTTGCTCTAAGTGAAGTATGGTCCTTTTTTCTTAAAATCACCCCCGTAGATTATTGGAATTTGTGAATTGAAAATAATTTGCATGCAGATTTTTCCTGAAGTATATAAATGTAACAGAACAGAAAAGTTATTTTAGGAAAAAAGAAATATACTTTAGTTAGAATAATTGAATTTAATTGCTTAAACAATTTATTATTTTTGAAACAATATAGGGTATGAGGAGGTAAGGAAATACTGAATATTAAGCGACATAGTCTAATAGATTCGAAAAAACTAGACTTTTCTCCAGCTTCCCTATGAAAATGCGCAAGTGAATGATTATTAATAATTCTTTAAATAATTGCGAAATATCTCACACAAAAAATATTGCTCTTAGCATTCGTGAATTGTGGCATTAATTGCAGAGAAGAATAACTTGTCACGATTTACAGGAAACAAAATTTGTTAAACAAATGAAAATTATTTTAAACATTGCTGGATATATCACTCTCAATATCCGTTAATTGTGTCACCAATTCCAAAAAACAATAACTTTTCACGCCTTAGAGGAGGAAAATTGTTTAAACGAATGAAATTTGTTTAAATAATTGCCAAATATCCTTGAAAAATATATTGCTCTCAACATTCGTTATTTGTGTCATTAATTCCAGAAAATAAAAATTTTTACGATTTTAAGCAAAAAAAATTGTTTAAACAAATAAAAATTGTTTAAACGCTTACCAAATATGTTAAACAAGAAGTACTACTCTTGACATTCATCAACTTTATATCATTTATCCCGAAAGATAACAACTTTTTACGATTTACAGTGGAGGGACTTCTTAAAACAAGTAATAATTGTTCAAACAATTCAAAATTATTTAATAAATACTTGGAAACTCGTCACTTATTGATTGAAAATAATTAATGTTGAAAAAATTTCAAAAAATACTGTCTTTAGCGTGCATTTTATAGAACCAAATTTTCACGATTTTACAGGAGAGAAGAAAAACTTTTTTAAAATTTGAGTATTTTTTAGAAAAAAAAAATTTCGAAGTACTAGGTTGTGAAAAAATTTAGGAAGATTTTTTTTTAGCTCAAGGCGCATGTTTTTTCCACATTGGACTGTGATGAAAAATTCAATTTGGAATTTTAAAAAAGTGAGAATTTTTTTCTAACTATTGAGGTGCTGACTACTGAATCGATAAAAAAAGTTTCAAATAAAAATATTATCAGGTTTCGCGAGAATAGCAGCAGGGGAATTCTTTTTCGCTCGAGGGTCGCGTTTTCTTAACTTTGGACAGTGATATGAAATCCAATTTTCAGAAGAATGTATTTTTTAGCAATTGATTTAAATATAGTTATTTGCATATTTGGTTCTTTCCTTCCATTTTTCACAAGAGTCGTAGTTTTGATTTAATTTTAATTAACAATAGCTTATAATATTCCTTAAAAGATTCTCTACAATTCTATCTCTAACGTTTTAATTGAATATTACTTAGGAAATTGCTTAGTTCGTAAAACGAACAATTAGGAATAATTGTAAAATGAAATAATAATAAATGAAATGATTTCCATAAAAACGTTAAGAATCAAATTTTAAAAAATATTCAAAGAAATAAAATGAGCTATTATTAATTAACATTGAATGAAAAAGACGACTTTTGTTCTAAGTGGAAGGAAAAAAACAAATATGCAAATTACTATATTGCAAAAACAATTATGAGCTCAAGAAATCTTATTTGAAAGTTTTACAGTGTTTAACACTTTTCAGTGCTTTGTTTTAACAATTAAATGACAAGATGATAACCCTCGAAGGTAACTTTGATATCAATTATTCCAGACTTTATCTAATTCGATTTACAGAAAATTAAATGCAGATGTAAACGATTTAAAAAGAGGCAAACATATTTAATTAGAATCCAAACACTTAAAGCCGAAAGTAGCAACAATAATCGATTATAATCGATTTGGACCAAAACGTTTGATTATTCAAGAAAATTCAGTTGTATCTTAATTAACTCTGATGGGCCAGAATAAATTCAGTTGTACACAAAAATATTTAATTATCCACAAAAATTTCATATAAAACTATCAAACCGGAGGAAAGTATATTCTTCTCAAACAAGATTATTTCAAGTTAAAAAGAATGCAATTGGTTAGAAACAAAACAATTTCACTAGTGCAAGATAAATTCTGTTCTTCTAAACAATCGACAATTTAAGAAAACAAAATTCAGTTGAAGTGATAAAAATTTAGTTGCACGCAAATAAGTTTAGTTAAACGAAATATTTTCAATTGGATAAGAACCAATTCTATTATCATCAGAAAATTCAATTGTATAGAATAATAAATTGAGGGTGCAGAGAAATTCAATTGGTTACATCCGTAATTGCATATTACGAAATTGAATTGGTAGCTAGTGAGATTGTAAACAACATTACATAGATTCAAGCTTAATTGATCGAGAAAGACATTTAGTTAGAGGATAATTGGGTGAACAAATTAAAGCCGTTCTTACAAAACTAGTTAGATTGGACATCTTCTCAAGAAAAGTTGATATCATGGTGAGAGAATTCCTATTACAATTAAAAAATTACATTCGATTCAATATGAATAAAAAATGAATCAGAAGAAGATTATTAATAAAATAACAATATGTACAAAGCTATTCAATTGGATAAAAGTCAAATTGAAGCAAAATGTCAAACAAAAAGAGGCTGCATGACCATTCTATAGGTTAATTAGACTTCCTTTTTAAAGATTTGGAATGAGAATATCACGCACTGTTTTTACCGTCGCAATATAAATATTATTTTTCCTGTTCTTGTTCTGTTTTTCTTATTTTTGATAACCATTGACTCACATGGATTTACTATATCAGACAAAAGTTCTTTGCCTTCTCTTAAACATTTATTTGCGACGTTTAAACTGATTTAAATTAATCTTTCATCGATAAATCCGTGTAATTTAATTACTAGCGTGAGACATTTGTCTGTAAAAATAATATAAGTAACAAATTTTCCATTTGAAAATAATATAATCATCCATAACTCTCATTTCTATTTCTGTCTACTAAAATCAAACGTACATTCCTCGTAGATGGAAAACAAATACTCGTAATGTTTACGTGCTGCGTCTTAAATAAAGTCAATGATAATGGTAATGGCGTAAAATTAAAGTGATTATCTCGAAAACTTTTTCATGTTTTCGACAATGATTTTTAAATAATTAATTTCACAGTTAATTCATTTTCGATTTAATTCCATCCTCGACTCTTTCAAAAATAACAATTCACGTTTATTTTCCTACTCAATGCACTTGTTCAGACTGATGTAACTCTGATTATTTTCTCCAAATTTCTCGACAAAAGATCAACACAATCTAGATAATTGTTTCATAACTGCTGAACTGGATCATTTGATAGTAAATCCGATTCATATGGTATACACTCAATAAGTATACGTGTTTGCAGTTGTAGCAATAATAAATAAGGAACAAAACTACACCTTTCTGATTAGATGTCTAATTTCAACACAGAGAAAAATATATCCTCATATTTTATGTTTTCACTTAAAACTCTGTAACACCACATCGTAGGTCACAAGGTACACTGAATTATGTTTATACTTTGATTTGAGAAGCAATTCTTATCTCGAGCATCACACGGTACACAATCATGTATTTGAAGATTCCACGAGCTAGTCTTATCACTATCGGAATGTTCGATTCTTTCTGGGAAGTCATTATTTGATCGGATCAGCCGACAAAATATATTTAATAAGTATTAAATTCTGTCTTCGAATGCGAGTTTTGAGTATATAATTATTTTCTATCTCTTTGATTATACAACAAATAATGATTTCCTGTCAATCTTTCTAGAAAAATATAATACTCATTAAAAATTTTCATTTCTGAAAGCTGGGTGATCAAGGAAAAGTAAGGAAAAGTTGTAATATTTGCGTTTATCGTGTTGTTGAATACACACATTAATAAGCGTGGATAACAAACCAGGTCATTAGTCTTCATAGCAGTTAAGCTACGACTTAAAAAAAATGTTTGAAGCAGGTAGTAACGTTTTAAGCAGATATAAATTTTTGCCAGGAACCAAGTTATCCCACCGCTGCCTCCCTTTTACTTCCAGGCGTGGCAGAAGACAAGTTTTTCGAAATAACGAACTCATTTCTTCAAAACAAGAAGCTTGTTTTTTTTTGTTATTTTCTTTGTTTGATATGTTTGTGGATCTCCTCTCCATGAGTAATGTCTACAATACCCTATTGGCTGATGACCAGGATTGATGTACTCAGGAATGAGCTACAAATTGTAAATCCCAGTGGTCCGATCAATTCGAATACTCGCTTTTTCACCCCGGCTCGGCTATTAACTCTGGACAAATCACTCTGCCAGCCTGAATGACTCCTCGATCAAACTCGTCTCGTGGTTCCATGAAATCTAGAGTCGCACCTGTGATGTTCTGAATTGCTCCCACCCGAAGCTGCATGCCAGAACCGCAGCCCACCACGGGAACCACGTTTTGTACGTGCACTGAAACCAGCCAAGCCAACTACATACTGAATACTGTTTCATCTTCTTTATTTATATATAGAGTGCTCCGTGTGTGCAGCAGAAGCAGAGAGATTTTATAATTTACTAATTGTTTGTTGATAAGGTCTTCTGATTGTCAACAATAAGAGCATGTCTAAACAAGTATAAGTAGCCGCAGAAAAGAGAGATATTAGAGGTCATCCAGAAAATACGTGAGACGATTTTTTGGTAGGGGATGAATACAGAGATATTACAATTAAGAGGAAAATCCAACAGAAATTTTATTTGGTTAAGTGAAAATATTACATTTTCAACAAAATTGATGAATTTTTAACCAAATAGTTGATTTTTCAACCAAAATGATGAATTTTCAATCAAGAAGAATAATTTTCTACCAAGCTGTTGAATTTTCAACAACAAAATAACGCACTTTGAACGATGCAGTTCAATTTCCAAACAAGAAGATTGATTTTCTACCAATGAATATGAATTTTCAACAAAATAATTTAACCGAAAACGAAATTTTTAAGAAAATAGTTGAGCTTTCAACCAAACAGATTAATTTGCAAACAAGAATATTAATTTTATACTAGAAAAGATAAATTTTTAACTAAAAGTGGAGTAGTCAAATTTTCAGTTAACAAAATTATTTTTCAACAAAAAAAAACAATAATGAATTTTTAACAAAATATTGAAATTTTCAAAGAAAGAAATGAATTTCCAACCAAAAAAGATCATTCAATCAACATGATTAATTTTCTGCCAGAATGGACGAATTTTCAACAAAATACACGCATTTTTTTAACAAATAGTTGAATTTTCAACTAAAAAGAAAGATTCCAACCAAAAATGGAATAGTAAGATTTTTAGTTTAAAAAATTATGTTTTACGCAGAAAATAACTAATTTTGGACAAAATAGGTAAATTTTCAAACATATATTTAATTTTTCAACCGAAAAAGATAAATTCTCAACTAACAATGAAATGGTTGAATTTTAATTTATAATAATTAATTTTTAAGTAAAGAAACGAAGCGAAATTTACGAATTTTCTATTAAATAGGTGAATTTTCAACCCGACAATATAATTTTCAACTAGAAAGTTGATTTTCAACAAAATAGTGTAATTTTCTACCAAAATGGTTGAATTTTTTAACCAAATAGATGACTTTTCAGCAAAATTGTTCAATCTTCTATAAAATTATAACTTTTTAACCAGAAAAAGTTAAAAAAAATGTTTAGAAAAAATTCTCACCCAAGAATATAATAGTAGGCTTTTCAACCAAAAATAATTTAGTTTAAACCAATAATATTTGGATTTTCTTATTGGGTTCTAATTATTTATTCGGAATTTCAGTAAGAAAGCGAGAAAAAAGGAAAAAGAGGGGAACGGGGAAAGAGTGTGAACCCCGCGATAAATAGCAATTTTTACAATTTATTGACTTAATAATAATAGTTTGAATAAAAATTAAAGTTCCCTAAATCTACACAATCTTAATAAAATTTTTTGGAAGGAGGAGGGGCGAATCTTCAATCAAAGGAGTTAGAGCAAATCTTATGGAATCATATATGAGAAGAACAAACAAATTTAGTTGGAACAAAGAAACTCAATGTATACAACAACACTCTAATGAAGTGTACAAATTTCAATGGTGCAAAAATTCGAAAGGGTTAACACCTATTTACCCCTTGCAGTGTAAATTAGGATTGTGAAAAAATGAAAAATTCACATAACTTGTAGTGTTTTCCGATTCAAACTGTATTCTTTTTAAGCATCGCCTCTTTAACAAGCCCTTGATGCCCCTTCCTATCCTTCCCTTATGTAAAAAGTGGGCTGCTGGAAAAGGGATGGTATTTTCGCTAGTAGTGGGCCAGAATTACAACGTCGTGTAACTGTATTGAAAGAAATACATGGACACTGTTGCAAGTTGAGTTGAATTCAACGAAATTGGACCAAATATAAATAAATTCAATTGAATTGGAACAAACAGATTCAGACAAGCATAATGAGACCATAACATTCAATGTACCTAAAGAAACCTACACTGAAGTGTACAAATATCCATTGTACAAAAAGCCAATTGGTTTAATACCAATATATTCCTTCCGAAGTACATGAGAATGTAAAAAAATGAAAAATCCACATAACTTTTGGTGTTTTCCTACTAAAACTGTTTTTAGCATCACCCTTCCGCTGGGTAAAAAGAGGGCTACTGGAAAAGAGATAGCAGTTTCGCTAGTAGTGGCCCAAAATTACAATATACCGCAACGTCATTTGAAGAAATACATGACCACTTTTGCAAGTTCAGTTGAAGACAATGAAATTATACCAGGTCTAAACAAATTCAATTAATTCGGAACCAGGTTCAAACATAATCAGACCACTTTTAACTAACTTTTCCTCATCAAATCCTCATTCCTACACAAAACAAAATCCTCCAAGCAGACCAAACTTCACTGAGGATCACAGCACCTACTGTCTCTTCCCCACGTCCTTCTGTAACGTGGAATTTCGCGGACGCGAGTCAACGGCCTTATCTCTCTCCCCCCTCTCAATTCCACCTCCTCTCTGGTGCCACCGAAGCGGACGACACACGACAAGCCGCAGAGGCTACGGGAGGCGCGAACCACTCAGCACGCTCAATTGAGACGATCCTTGTGGAAGTTCTCTTTCTTAAATTTCACAAGTGCCATAACTTAATAAGTTGCATAAACTTCATTAGTTGAATAAACTTCACTGGCTACAAAAGTGTCTGAAGTTTCGTCAATTTCTTAAGTCTTTTCTTCCGAGTCCACCCCAAGATCCATAGTGAGCAAAACCATTCGATTGCATGATAGGAGCAAGCGAGGAGTGAAACCCGAAGGACGCGGGAGTGACGGAGAACGCGTTTGTACGCGAACGAGTGAAAAGTCGTGGGCGATTCCCGTGCGCCGGCCTTCCTTCCTCGACCTCTTCGATGTGCCAGTGAGTTAGTTGGTGGTGGCGAACCTAACCTAAAAGCAGTTCTCGCATGCTCGATCGACCGAAGGAAGGTTCAAACACTGATCTGCGCGACTTTTCCCCTTTGCGGCATTATACGCTTTTCAGGAAAGTGTGTTTGAAAAAATTTCCTTAACTACCGATTACGTTAACGTGTTCCGTCAAGATTGCATCGGACACTTACTGGACGTTCTCCAGAGGAACTCTACTTAATTCCTTTTTTTAAATTTGAAAGTGAAGCGCGCGGGAGTGATTTTCGAGTGTGAGAAACACCGGCTTACAAGGTTTAGTTGCTGTTCTATGCGTCAAAATGATGGACACTCAGAACTACTGGGAGGACAACTCTGCTCATTCCATGCAGGTGAAATATGAGAGGTGAGTAAAGATTTCTTTGAGATATCTATTAGTATTTTTAATGACAGTTTGAAATTCAAATGTTATTTCACATAGAAGAACTGTCTGATTTTTTAAAGAATTTCTTTACAAGTTGTTTGTAAGACAATTGCGAACTGAAGGTAACTTGAGAAAGAGGAATAACACGTAGCAGCATGTTACGGTATTCCAGAGAGCATTCACATAACTGAAAGAACTTGTTGTATCCAAGCTTCTTTGAAAATTTTACATTGGAATTGACTTTATCGTGTTCCATACAATACATAACAAGCAAAGCATGAAGATGTGTTAAGAAATCTGCAGATTCTTAGACAAAGAAATTACTAATCCTCACTGAAATTAAAAAAAATGCACCTTCATTAATACAGTAAACATATGTGACAACCCGCAGAAGAAAGTGAAAAACATGTTTTATAGATCCTAATCCATAAAGAAATTCGGAAGCTTCATTAACAAATTACCTTCCTTTAGTAGTCTTCACTAGAAATCTACATGTAGAAATATTGTATTTGCTTCCATGACAAAAACCGTTAGGTGCACTAACAGTCTACTTGTATTTGCAGACGCCACTTGTTTTTCGTTTGTCATTCATTAAATTATGCGCAAAATAAATTAAAAACAAGTAGCTTGTGAAATTACAAGTAAGTTGTTATTTCACCCGACCGCTCGATGTTTGTCAAATGATGCGAACACCTTAAAAAGTAAGCTGAACTGATATAACACATTCGGGGATTTCCTTACAATTGTAACAAGAGAAGCTACTAAAATACTGTTAGCAAAGATGTATGTTTCTTTACTGAATGATTAATACTTGCTGACTTTGCACTGGTGCGTAAAACCTGCTTGCTACAAGAAAAAAAGAACAATCAGCACATTATATTGTATTTATAAGCCACTAACCCAGATAAGGGAGCACCTATGTATTACGTCATAGAGGGAGGAAGTGAGTTCACCAAAGTGTGACTTATGTCTATAAAAAGACAAGAAAACAAATGACCTGATGTATTGATTTGAAAAAAATAAAATAAAAATAAATCACAAACCCTTATAAAAATAATATTCTTAAGAAAGAATTGAAATTTACAAATAGTGTATTTGTGCAAATAGACTTTTACACTTTAGACAAGTTTAGACAAAAGAAGTTTTAGAAACGGTTTCCTGACCTCGGGGATTTCCTATCGTTCACTTTTTGCATCGATTGTCCGAACGACGACCCTGAATACAGTGCCAAATTACAGACAAATACATGAAAAATTAGGTGTGTTTGAGCCTATGAATAGCAAATTCAAATAGTCTGGACCACTAAATGAACATCTTTTAAATCTATTCCTTTATGTATGTATGCACAACCAGATAAAGAAGGTGAAGAACTTTGGTTTCAGAAGCTAATTTCGAAAGATTGAAATTTACGGAACACCTGAAAATGACGTAAAAATTCTTGGAATCAGTTCTGAAAATTATGTATGATCATGCTACTTTGTCAACAGGTAGATAATCAAAACATTATCAGTCTCATTCATTATATAGCTCTGTTTTCTAATTTTAGTTATGCTACCTTCTTTATCACAAGTGTCCATAAACGTCAGTGCTACCTAGAATCTTATTTTTACGCTGATAGAACGTTGGGAAAGTTCCCAATTTTGTTTTTAATACTTTAAAAGTCTGTCATAAAATAATGATGAATGATGAGGGCCAACATATCCTTTCATTTAACGAAGAGAATTCTCTGGGGAATACCCAGTACTTGAAGGTCACTTGTGAAACTAATATGCAAATGTCTTTACAATTTATCATAACCTAGACCATCAACTTTTAAATAACAATGACAATATTTTAATTTAAAAAAGATTAATATTTCAACGCGGATGTTCTGTTTGATATCTAAATGGTCACGTGTGTTTATACATTAATATTTTTGACAAAGCTATCGAATCACGTTCTTAAGGTTAACCTAGTCACGCACGTGTGAAGCAGGTTTCAAATGAAACGCACGAACTCTTATGTAAAAAGTAGAAAGGCGAAAATATATGCACTTACTTTTATTTCCATTTATATTCCCTAGCAAAAGTTTCACCTCGAATTTAAATCTCGGCTTTGCATTCAAATTTCAAATCACAGAAAACCATTGATGTGTATTTTGTTGCATGCCCTTTTGAACAATAATGTTTATTTCATCTTAAAACCACATCAAACTCGGCATTCTTTGGAGGATCGGCGTTTAAGAGCGATTGAAACTTAAATTGAATTTTTAAATTTCAATCCAAATTTTCATCCTTATCTTTGCCTGATATCATATGAATATACTGATAAACGAAATGTAAGATTAGCTATTTATGTAATACAATTAGAAGCATTATCTAACAACTTATCATGTCCCAGAAATTAATCGTGAGTGGAAATTATTTGTGTGATATCATAAACTACAACAATTCTTCATCATACATACACAGGTGTTTCAGTTGGTTCTAGGTAGACTGAAGGTTTTGCCAAAATTCAGGTTCATGTCATATGATAAGATAGACTCGAGGCCGTATTCATGGACGAGCCTTGACGTCAATTGAGTGCGTAATCGACCATGTCTGCTTAACTCACTCTGGTCACACGAGGCTATTCAGATTACAAACATTTTTCATGAAAGAAGTCTTGCCCACTTACGTAATTAGGATTTAATTTTTCTATTTTTAAAGTCCAAATTATTTCATATTTCAGGGCTCTCTTACATTCTAAAGGTTTCGGTTTCAAATTAGACTGCTGTGAAAGACTTGGAATTTTTTTGAATGTAAACAACTTTCAAGACTTACATTAAACATACATAAATTTCCGAGTGTTATCCAATACTGTACTTAAATTTCGTTTCCAGGTTTGGAAGTTTCCAGCTTATCTTAGAACATTTCGATACTACTTGAAGTTGTTGTGATTGAATGGAAATATTCTTTAGTTTGAATTGGAATATCAAATTATCGTCATGTTAGATCGACATAATAATCATTTTTATCTGAATTTAGGATCATTTGAAATTAGATGCAGTGTTGGAGAAGTTTTTTAAAAAAAGAAACAAGTTATAGCTGTAGTTACTTCGTGAAAGTAGTTAGTAACTTGTTACATTTCCAGTTACTGATTTAAGTAACTTGAATTTCCTGCAAAGCTCATTTTTTTATATACGGAAGCTCATGTTACATACGTGAAAAAATTGCATCATTTTCTACCATACACATTAAATATTAAAGAGTTTTCAATTTGCAAATCAAATGCAAATATTCAAAACTGAAGAATATTGAATTGCAAATCGTTGAAATTGAAGAATTTTCAATGGTAAATTTTCAAAAAAACTATTCCAATAAAAATGTTCCAAACTACATAACGATAAAATATAAATCTTGAAAATTCAATAATTTTAAATTCAATATTTCCAAGATTTGAGCATTTTTAATTGTAACGCGCAAAATTGTAGAACTTTGAATTGTGAATCTTTAAACTAAAAAAGGTTTTCATTTTTAAAATTGACAATGAAAAATTATGAAGTTTTAAAGTTTTACAATTAAAAATGCTGTACTTTTGATGATTGACATTCGAAACTTTGAAGATTTGAAAGATTTAGAATTGAAAACTTGACCTTTGTTCTTCAAAATAATCAAAATCATCAAAATTTAAGAATTTTTATTCATACGTCTTTAAAAATGAAGAATTTGCGTGATTCAATCCTAAAATGGTACAAATTAAAATTTTAAATCTTTAAAACTGAAGAGCTTACAATTTTTAAAATTTGACAATTAAAAATTATGCAAGTTTTAAATTTTTCAATTAAAACATCTATAATGTTGATGACTCAGATATGAAATTTGATCAAATTGGAAGTTTGAGAATAGAAAACTCTTGACTTTTGACCTGAAATTCAAGAGATTTCGATTATAAATATTCAAAATTAAATTAAAATCTAATTTCTGCTGGGATAAAATAATATATTTTAATGAAAGTTACATATTACTGATAGACGATCAAAACTAAAATTAAGATGAAATTAAAATTGTATGAAAACCGATATAGCTATTTGAATATTTATTTCAATTTATGATTATTAATAATATTTTAGAGTAATGTAAATTGAAGCATACGTTTTAATTTGATAATTGGGTAATTCAAATAAGGAACGTGTAATAAGCGCTCGCAGTGCTCTATTTTTGGTATTTCATAATATTGAGGAGAGTCATTTGTTAATTGCTACTAATTTTTATATGGTTTTTGCATTCGTTATATAATTTGCTAAAAATAAACAACTGATATATTGTCGTTGATGTTATAAATAATTGTAAAAGTTTTGATTAATGTTTAGATAGAATGAACAGGTAGTCATACATTATTTGTATTATTTACTATTACTATTTATTATTATCTGAAATCGGTAATTGATCTTTTCCGATTTCGCATCGCAATTCGACTCTTATTACAAGAAAGAAATTTATAAAAAAACTATAGAGCACAACAACACTACGATTTAAGGCATTTAGAAACTCATTCTTAGATAAGATTTCAAATTAGTCACCATCAAAATTATCGAGTTGAATAATTAGTCAATTATAGAGTTGGTTTTAAGCGGTTCAGTCTGGACTGATGAAATTTAATAATGAATGAAGTTGGATGGAATTCACTTCAATTGGAATAGATTAAAGTATCATATTCAGTTGGTAGACAGATCTATAATGAATATTGTATATAAGTGACGTCAAACTTGTGTGTGGCTAAAAAATGTTTACTTTTTTTCTCGTCAGAATCGGATTATTTCTTTGATCGTATTAAAAGCCTGCTAGGCCAATGACACCTTATCGATCGAACCAGATTTATTCGTTCTTTATATGTGCATGTTGGTAACTTTGCTTCAATCATGGATTTCAAGTATAAGTGTAAAGTTTTCATTTGGAATCGAAACTTTAATCAGGATCAATTTCTTAAGACCTTACAAGAGTTATTCTTGTCATAAGCCTGCTATGAATTTACAAGAATAGCTTCATGCTTTCTTCATGTATATACGTCTGCATATAAAATGCATATGACAGAAAAAGATTCTATTTTCAAACATGGAATAATATGCTATCTTCTATGAATAGATTCTCATTGCGAAGGAAAATATTTCCTTTTATGACTATTTTATTTTTTGTATAAAAACAACCTTACACCTGGGATATCAATAATGTTGATGCAAAAAAATATGGTTTCTAAATATACTTTGAACACTTTTAGTGACAACAGTCATACAGAATTTTATAAGGGTTCATCCAAAAATTACATAAGGCATACGTACAATACCAGAATTTTCCACCAAAAAGTTAAGTTTTCAACACAAAAACATCAATTTTGAATCAGAAATGGAATAATTAAATTTTCAGTTCAAACAATCTTCAACCAAGAAAAAAGAAATTTTCAACCAAAGTGATAAATCTTTGTTAAAAAAATTAATTCTCAACATTCTCAAGGAAATAGTAATATTCGATATATCAGCCAAAAACATGTTAATTTTCATTAAAAAACAGACAAGTTAAAGAGAAGAATACGAATTTTTGAACAAGTCAGTTGAATCCTCAACCAAAACAGACTAATTTTTAAACAAAAAAGAGGAATTTTCAACCAAGAAAGATTTTTCAGTCAATAAACAAAAAAGATCTCATCCAAAATGTTAAATTTTCAAACCAAAAACACAAATTTAACAAAAAAGTGGAATTTTTAACATAAAAATATCAATTTTCTAGCAAAATAATATAAAAAATGTAATAGTTACATTTTCAGCAAAAAAAAAAAAATTTTAACTAAAAAAAATTTTTCAACAAAATAGTTAAATTTTTAACCGATAAAATGAGTTTTTAATTAAAATGATTAATTTTCAATAAAAAAGGAATTTTTAACTAAATAGTTGAATTTTTAACCTAAAAGGTTAATTTTCAACCAAAAAAGACGAATTTTCAATTTGAAGAAAAAACATTTTCAACCTAAAATATAATAGTTTAATTTTCAGTTAGAAAAATAAAGTTTCAACCAGTAGTTGATTTATCAGTAAAAAAATTAATTTTTAACAAAATAAAATAGTTTTTCAACGAAATAGTTAAATTTTCAACAAAAGAGATGAATTTTCAATTAAGAAGTTTGAATATCGAACAAGAGAGATAAATTATCGTAAAGAATGTTAAAGTTTCAGCTAAAGATTTGAATTTTTAACCTAAATGATGAATCTTTCACCAAAAAATTTTAAATATTGTGGTAGGAATTTTACTAATTTGTTGAATATTGAACTATTTGATTAAAATCATTTTCTTGTCGAAATTCTTCAGTTGCTTAAAAATTCAACTGTTTTGTTCAAAATTTAATTACTTTGTTTAAAATTCAACTATTTGGTTATTTCCACTATTGTTCAAATATTTTCAACAAAAAATTGAATAGTTTTTGGTTAAATTTTAATCTCGTTTATTGGGAAATTTGATTATTTAGTAAAAAAGCATCTTCATTGTTTCAAAATGAACTATTTGGTTAAATTTTTTATTGATTTGTTGAAAATTCAACTAGTTTGTTAAATTCATATGTTTGGGCATTTTTTTGATGAAATATTTGCATCACGAATTAGCATTAATTAACGTAATCCAAAAGTGGTATTTAAATTACAAGGGCGTTTAAAATAGTTACTGCGTCCATGAAAAATATAAGTGCAATTAGGAAACAGTTAGTTAATTATTCCAATGTGACTTTTAAATACTTAACTGACGCCTGAAAAATCAGGTTTGCAAATTCTTTCTGATGTGACTTTCGATATATTTTGTGAAAAGTCCATTGAACTTTCAACTTTTGTGAAACCTAATGCAGAAAAATGTCAACTTTCTCCTCTCCCTATCGAACGAATTTATTATGTTGAACCACGCATAATATGTGACATAATCTGTCTTTAATCAATGGAAAAATTGTGATTATGAAAGAAAGTCAAGGAATTTAAAACTGGTCAGGGAATGTCAAGGAGAACCTGACTTGAGTCAAAGAATTTTCGATAAACTGAAATTAAAGTTAATTTTATTATTTTTTGTAAATGAAAATATTTGGTTAAAAAGTCATTCCTTTTGGTTGAAAATTCAACGGTTTTGTTGAAAATTCATATATTTTGGTAGAAAATCCATTTTTTTTTGGTTATAAATGACAATTGTTTGGTTGAAAATTAATATGGTTAATTAATTAATTAATAATTTTAGTCAAAAAAAAAATTGTGTTAAAAATGTAACTAATTCGTTGAAAATTATTTTTTTTATTGAAAATTAATTTTTTCATTTGAAAATTTAACTATTCCATGTTTGGTAAAAAATTCGTTTAAGAATTCATTTTTTTGGTTGAAAATTCATGTATTTTGTTAAAAATGAATCTTTTTTGTAGAAAATTATTATCCATTGTTTAAAAATTTATCTTTTTCGTTAAAAATGATTTTATTTTGTTGGCAATTAGTTTCTTTTATTAAAATTGTTTTTTTTTAACTGAAAGTTAGAAGTATTCCATTTTTTGTCAAAAATTTATCTTGTTTGATAAAAAATGTAATCTTCTTGGATAAACATTAATCTGTTTGTTTAAAAATTTAACTATCGCGTTGGAAATTTATTTAATTTAATTGAAAATTAATTATTTGACTAAAAATGTAACTATTCTGAGTTCAAAATTTATCTGTTTTAGGTGAAAATTAGTTATATTGTTCAACATTTGTCTTTTCTGGTAAAAAATTATCTTCTTGATTGTAAATTAATATTTTCGTATTGAAAATTCAACTTTTTTGCTAAACATTTCATGTTTTTTTGTTAAAAATTAAGCTATTAGGTTCAAAATTAGTCATCTGGTTTGGTTTAGGACTTAACTATTTTCTTGAATATTTATCTTTTTTGGGTGAAATATTAACTGCTACACTTTTTATCGAGAATTCATGTTTTTTGGTGGGAAATTAAACTACTTGTTTGGAAGTGGAACTTCTTTGTTAAAAAATAATTTTTGGTTGTTGAAGTTACATCATTTTAGTGGAAAATTTATTTCTTTGTTTGAAAATTCAACTATTTTGTTGACAATTCTTTTTCAATTATTGCTGTAAAATTAATGGTTTTAATTAAAAATGTACTTATGCCATGTTTGCTTGAAAACATTTTTGGTTCAAAATTTAACTTTTTTAATAAGAAGTTTAATCTTCTTGGTTAAATATTCCTGTTTGGTTAAAATTTTATTCTATTTAATTGAAAATTATTGCTTTTACTGAAAATTAAACAATTCGATTTTCAGTTAAACATTTATCTGTTTTAGGTGAAAATTCAACTATTTTGTTCAAAATTTGCCATTTTTGGCATAAAATTTATCGTCTGATTCAAAATTAATATTTTGGATAAAAAATTCATCTGTTTCAATCAAAATTCATCCATTTAGGAAGAATTTTCATGATTACTGGTTAAATATTCAGCTGTTAGGTTCAAAATTAATAATCTGATTTGGTTTAGAATTTAACTCGAGAATTTATCTTTCTGCTTGGAAATTCAACTAATTGTTTGGAAGCTGAACTAATTCGTTAAAAACTAATTTTTTTGGTAGAGGAGACATCATTTTAATGGAAAATTGATCTCTCTGTTTAAAAAATTTAACTATTTTGTTGAAACTGCAAAATTTTTACTTGAAAGGTAAGAAATTTAAAACATTTCATATTTTCATATTTAGCTTGTAATAAAATGAATTACAGTTTGTGTTAACATTACTTGTAAAATTTATACCAGTGTTTGTGATCTTGGTTTTCATCTCCGAATTGAGTAACAGGATTTCATTTAATCTTGTAAATGCAAGTCGATAAATTAAACGTTTAATGGAATCGAAATGTTTCAGTAGACAAGTGTTTGTATTTACATTGCAGGCCTCTTTTTATATGAAATTTTCTGCTTGAGAGAAATTTTATCAAGACCTGGATACACTTATTTTAAAATAAAAATAAAGATTATATCTTTATTTTTGTTTTATTATTATTTATAACTGTCTAAAATTGCACAGAGTATTCTTAAAAGATTCCCCTTCTCGAGATGTGAAATATTCCGCTGTTGTCGCGATTTCAAGGTGTCAAACTTGATAAGACAGTTTTTTTTTGTTCTCTCCCCCATCTGTCATATTCCTCTCTCTCATTTAAAAAAAAAATGTGTGATTCATTTTTGATGAAAAAGACAATTATCGGTATATAATATGTTCCATTTGATGGCCATAATGCTGCCTGAGATAAGAGTAGGAAGAAAAGAAGCTTAAAGTCTCGTGGGGGTCCTCTGAAAACGAATCCATCTGCTATAATACAATCTTGATAAGAAGATAATTTTCATGACTCTAATCGCGCAGTGTTATTTCCTTTGTTTGCGATTGAAAATTTGAGTGTATTCGTCTTGCGTTATCTTTAATGACAAATTCACCTGATATCGCGTTAAGCAATATCAAATCACGAGAGTGTAAGGATTATGCAATGAAAATATAAATTTGAGTGTAGTTTGTTACAATTTTATATAATTATTCACTTTCCTTTATGCGGTAACGGAATGTCAGAAAGCGAATGTAATTCAAAAAGATCTCACCCCTTTTATTCGAGTAATTTGAAAGTCAATTTGCTTTCGTCATCACTGACCTTAAATTGATGCATTTTCCTCGATGGAATAATTATGTATGACAGTCGTATTTAACAATAATTTGAATTTCTGTTCTTTAGATAGTTTAGCTTTTTAATCTACACGAAAAAAAAATTTATCCGCTGTCAGATGATTTTACTCAGCGATGTGAAACAGCTGGCAGCTATGTTTATCCGCCGATCGATAAAAATTATTGGTCAGCGGATAAAAATTCCTGTCAATTGTTTGACACAGCTGTTAAATTTATCTGGCGGCGGATGCATTTTATGTTTACGCGGTTTAAATTGCTGCAATGAAACTATCTGGAGTTAGGATAAAAAAAGGTTAGACTTGTATAGTGAACTTAATTATTGTTCTAACGGGATCAACAACTGTGAAAATCTTAAGTCAATAATGATAAAGAGATTGCGTGATTTTCTGTTTTTCCTTGGTGATTTATATTAACCTTAGAATTCGGTTTGATCTCGTTTTCTGTTTGTTTATACGCTTGAGTACTAATTGACACAATGCTACGTAAAGATAATGGCTTCAGATCTTTGAGCTTTACGAAGACGGAAAATTTCAATGATAGATATACACCTGAGCGCGTGTTGTGATACGAGGGACGAAATATTGATATGTTTTAATTTAAAAGGATTTTGATTAATTGGACGATTCAAGTCTGAATTTTTCTCTTTCCATCATTTACTTTCATTATTACGATATAATTATGTTTGATTATTATTATGTTATGTTATATTATTATCGTAATTATGACTTTGATTTTTCTACTTCCTTTTTGAATCAAAAAGTAAAATTAAAAAATGGCCGTGTTGAAATTGGATAAGGGGCCATCCATAAATTACGTTACCAATTTTGGGGGGGGGGGGGGGGTCGTCTCAAAACCTGTGGTATGTATAGGTAGGGGGTATCAATTTTGCAAAAGATTCTTGCAACATTACATTTTAAGAATAACCTATCAGTTGAAAATCACTTTCATATTTCAGACTACACATTCTTTCCTCTATTCTCCTCTTTGCCCCTTTCTAAAGAATTCTTTTTTGCCATTTTTCAAAGAACTTCCCCTTATTTCTCCTTTTCTCGTGTTTTCTCTTAAATCCTAACTGAGTTAATGGAACCCAATCAGAAAATTGAACTATTTTTGGTTAAAGTTTAAGTTTTTGTTGTTAAAAACTTAACTATTATACTTTTAGTTGGAAATTCATCTCGTTTCATTAAACGTTCTACTCTTTGGTTAAAGATTTATTTATGTTTTTAAAAATTCATATTTTAGGATTGAAAATTCAACAGCTTTGTAGAAAATTCATCTATTGGGTTAAAAATTCAACAATTTGGTAGAAAATTAGAGAACTTTTTAGTTCAAAATTAACTGTGTGTTTGAAAATGATTCTGCCTTGGTTGACTATTCAACTATTTTGTTGAAAATTTAACTATTTGGCTAAAAATGGACTTTTTTCTTGAAAATTCATGTTTTCGAGTTAAAAATTCAAATGTTTTGTAGAAAATTCGTCTTTATGGCTTGAAGTTTTAACAGCTTGATTGGAAATTCTACTCTTCGTTTATTTTAACTATTATTAAACTATTTTCAATCAAACAGGGAATAGTTTTTGGTTGAATTTCCATCTCTTTTGTTTGAAAATTCGACTATTTGGTTGAAAATTTACCTTTGTAGCTTGAAAATTCAACTTTTTTGTCGATAATTTAAATATTTTGTTGAAAATTCAACTATTTGGTAATTTCAACTATTATTTAACTATTTTCAACTAAAACCGGAACAGCCTTTATTTGAATATAATTCTCTTTTATCTATGTTCAGTGATTGGAATATTATCCACACTGTGAAATTTTCTTCGACCTTGACTTCATTATTAATTCTCTTTTGTTTAAAAATTCGACCATTTGTTTGAAAATGCATCTTTGCAGGTTGAAAATTCAATTATTTTGTTGATAATTTAATTAATTTCTTGAAAATTCAACTTGTTTGGAAAATTTAGATTTTTTCGTGAAAAATTCAACTGTTTTGTTCAAAATTAGTCCTTTCGGATTGAAACTTCATTTTTCATGGTAGACAAATCATTTTTTATTAAATTCATCTTTCATTGTTGAAAATTAACTTCCTTGTTGAAGATTCAATTTTTTTCTAAAAAACTTCGCCTTTTTTCCTTCAAAATTCGACAATTTGTTTGAAAATTCACGTATGTTGTTGAAAATTCGTTTTTTTTTTGGTTAAAATTAATTGTTTTGTCTGAAAATGGGACTATTCCGTACTTGTTTAAAAATGTATCCTCTATTATTTAAAAATTCAACTGCTTGGTAGGAAGTTCATGTATTTAGTTGAAACTTCGACTTTTTGAGTTGAACATTAATCATCATTGTTGAAAATTCATCTATTTGCTTGATAATTCAACTATTTTGTGAAAAATTTGTCTCCTTTTGTTGAATTTGTCTCGTTAAAAATGCTCTTTTTGTTAAAGAAGTAATTTTTGAAACTGAAAATTTAACTATTGCATTTCAGGCTGAAAGCATTTTTTGCGTTGAAAATAAAAATGTTTTTGGTTGAATTTTAATCTGTTTTGTTTGAAAATGCAAGTTTTTCATTATTCCAACTATTATTTTGTTACATGTTTTTTATATTTGTGTTTATTATATATTTATTATATATTTATGTGCTATGTATCAACTATTATATTTTTGTTTTTGAAAAATTTGAAATTTGGGATTTAAAATTCATATTTGATGATAGAACATTCATCTTTCTTTGTTAGATATTAACTTTCTTGTTGAAAATTCAACTGTATTCTAAAAAAATCGTTTTTTTACTTGAAAGTTTTGCTATTTTGTCGAAAATTCAACTATTTCGTCTACAATTTTTCTCCTATGCTCGAAGGTTGCACTTCATGTGTCTACATTAATTTTATTTTGATATAATCAATTCCCCTATTTTCGTGAAAAATCACCCTATTTGGGTAAAAATCCGTTCGTCAACGTTGGATTGACTGGGGGGGGGGGTGATAAATAATCCCCCAATTGGTAACGAAGATTGTGGACGGCCCCTAAAGGTCTCACTAGTTTCTCGAAGAGAGCCTAGGTGACTAATTTATTTATATGTGCGCATTAGACTTTCGATTTTCTATGTGATAGAGGGAAAACTTTGCGGCGTATAGGTAGACTTATTGGGGTCGAGCACCGACATTAGACGCCTATAATAGCACTATTTTTAGACAAGTGAAATATTCTTGGGTACAAGGCGTGGGATTCCGCGGCTCGTGCAAAATCTATTCATAGAGCATGGAAAATGCATTTGGGTACTTTGGAAGTGAGGCAAAATCTCTCCTGCAATTTCACAATCGAATCGGAAATCCTATGAATTTTTATTCGGTAAACAATGTGGGTGAGTGACAAGCTGTTTACATTTTTATCGGATTCGCGACGCCGGAGTGTCGTGAAGATCTGATGCAGCCATGAATCTGCAGTAAACATTCGGTCGATGGATATTTTCCACGCGTTGAATTGAATTTCGATTTATTCTAGAGTTCAGTAGACATTACTCATTATTAATTTATTAATTTTGTTATCAATTTTGCACTTTGGATTAAAATGATTAAATTTTTTAGATCGTGCTATACAATTTGAAAATTAATTCTCTTAAAGACTTCGTTTTAATATCCTAATTTAAGAGTGCTTTCATTTTTAAACAAAATTTGGAATTGTTTAAGTTTTAATTCCTAAAGTTTTATTTCCTTAATTTTGAAAGTTTCCAATCGGAAAGAATACCATTTTCAAAGTTTTTAGAATAATTAAACTTTAAAGTTTCACAATATTTAAATTTCTTCAATTTTGAACGGTGAAACTAATAGCTATTTTTTTTTTGACAGTATCAAATTCTTTGGTAAAAAATCACTTGATACTACACGATATGATACATATTATTCATATTTATCATCCAACATATATGAAATTGATACCTCAGTGATTGAATAATTTTTTCAATTTTGAATGATCACAATTCATGTGAATTTTTAATTTTTGTAAATAATAACAATTTATAATTGTAGAATTTCAGAAGCTTTGACTTTCAAACATTAAATTTAGAATTTAGTTTCAAATTGTCAAATTTTAATAGCTTCGAATTGAAAATTATTTAAAATCAAAGTTTACAATTTGAAATTATTCAGTTCTAGACGATTTTATCTATATATCAAATTTAAATTCTGTTGAATCTTATCTTCAAAATTATAATCTGAAAATATACCATTTTTAGCGTTTCGAATAATTTAATTTAAACTCCTTTGTAATGATTTTGTCAAATTTTCAACTTTTTTTAATTTTGAGAGCTTCTAATTAAAATTTTGTTATTTAAAATTATCAACTTTTGAAAGGTTTCATATAAAACCTAGTCTGAAATCATTTGAATTGGAATGATTTCAATTCAAAATCGTGTATTTTTTTTTCAAATGTTTTTAATCCGAAATTATTAATTATTCATTCTTGTTTGAAAAATGTTTCAAATTTAATATTTAAAAAATTGTTTTTTTTTTCGCTGAAGTCGATTCGGACCTGATTAAAAAAATACCTTTATTATTGTTAAAAAATTTGATTTTTGAAATGCGTTACAGAAAAATGTCATATTTATGTGCATTATAGAATAGAGAAAAACTTAAATTCTACCATGTCAAATTAAATTGAATCAAATCAGACGTATTCCGCAGTCATTAATCTTCTACAAATATAAAATAAGTAAAAGTAACTTGAATATGAAATAATAGGCGGAAATTGTATTTTAAACCTGTATAGAACATAACCATTTTTCGAAACTTTTGATACGTTCTTAAAATGGCAGTTTTTAATCTTTAAAATTTTCAAATTAAATTTTCAAATGAAAACAAAGTAATTCGATAAGCTCATGTAATAAATGAATTAAAAAATCATTGAATATTTCGTTAAAATTTTTTTAAATTAGTTTGCAACCGACTTCAGCGAAATAAAATGGAATGACCCTAATCATTGGAATAAACTGGATAGTTAAATGCAGATTTAATACGTCAAGATTCTGAGAAATCTAGAGTACATACAAAGCACAGACACTGAGTAAATTGTTATATTTAAAAGTCATTAAATGTCTTATCTGAGAAACGTTTTCTTATCTTGAAGATGAAAATAAAAAGCGAGGAATATCAAGTCTGAAATTAAAATAAGTAAGTAATTTCTAAAGAGACATGTCTATAATTTTTTAAAATCAAGCATAACTGTTTAAATCGAGTGTTTAACTGGGTAAAAAATGAAAATATTCTGAATCACGTTTAGGAAAATTATTCGACAAAAATGCTGTGATTATTTTAGGAGCTTTTAAAAGCACAAAACGTAAGTGAAAGGAGAAAAAAGTGGGAGTATGTTTTGTCTTTTTATTTTAGAAGCCATTAATAAGTTTGACATGATTATAGTTTCTAGCTTTTTGACAAAATTAAATTATAGCAAACTATATCTTATAATTTTATGTAATCAATATTCTTCTGAGCATTCTCTATTTTTTTTTTGTAATTTCAAGGAAAATATTAATACTTGCCCTATTTTGCAGAATCAACTAATTAAACATAAGGAAGAAATTGTTTGAAAATTTTTATTCACTTTAAAATTCATTTATGTTAGTAAATTATATTCATTCCTTGAAACGATTTAGAAGATATAACGAAAGATTATGATCTTCTTACTAAAACTTGTCACTTCTACTGACAACTTGATATGCGTTGTCATATTCCACTTTTTCTACTTGACATCTAGGGCGACTAATTCGTATTTATAAATCAATTTTCAGAAGAAGTTGTTGCTATTTGAAGTAAAAACGGCTCTGTTGGTACAGTCAATTTGATCTTAAAGAATTATTTCTTACGTGGAAAAATGTTTTTTTTTCTACCAGCAATAAGAAGATTATTCTGAATATTAAGTGAAAAATTAATATTTTCGGCAGACAGAAGTTATTGCTAAAAGCGTGTATTATAACAGGGCTCGAGAATTTTCTTTCTCACAGTGTAATTTATCAGTGGAAACAGTTGCCGAAAGTAAGACTCACGTCCACTTGCAAGTAGAAAAGGAAGGTTTTGGTGGGGCTTGAATTGATTTTCTTATAAACTTTCTATTATTATTTTCAAAATCAATTTTAGTTCATATTTTTATTGCCTATATTGATGATTTTTTCGATATATACAAAAATGTTATTTTCTATAATTTGCATTAATTAGTGCAATCGCAGCAATTTTTAACCTGAAAAATGTTGAATTTGGAAGCTAAAGAGAAACTCTTATCAGTAATATTTATTGTAGGAATGTTTTGCAGAAAATAAATGTTGTAGATAGATGCTTGAGATTACCAGTGGATAATACCGTTACGGTTAAACAACACAACATTTTATCAGAAAACGACGACATACCTATAATTTAATTTCTGAATTAATTTTCCTGTTCCAGAGTATAGACGGCGACATGCGATTTTGTAGACCATGAAGTTTTGAAAATTGACCCCCTACTCCACATACCCACACCTAACCACGAATCAGCCGATACCGAATAAATAGCAACATGTAGTTTTTAAATTCTTTTTATTTATTTGACTTATAATATTTGTGTAAACTGATAAGTGATGGGCAATCTACCTTTTAAAAAGTGTAAAAAATCTAAGTTTAACAAACAAAAAGAAGAATTTCAACAAAATAATTGAATTTTTAATAAAACCGATGAATTTTCAACTAAAATGATATAGTGATAGTTATAGTTATAGCTAATATTTCAACCCAAAAAGACATTAATTTTAAATCAAAAATAGTTTAGCTGAATTAAAAAAATTAATTTTCACCAAAAAAAGATGAATTCTCGACGAAAAATATAATAGTTGATATTTAGAGCACAACCAATTTAATTTCAAATAAAAAGCCCTTGAATTCAACTATAAAACGAATTTTCGAGAAAGAAACTTAAATTTTCAACCAAGAAATTTCAACCAAGAAAGAATCTTCAGTCAAGAGAATAAAAAAATCTAATCAAATTCTTGAAACTTCTAACCAAAAGGCCGAATTTTCTACAAAACAGTTGCATTTTCAATGCGAAAATGTGAATTTTCAATAAAAAAATTATTCTTCAACCAAATAGTTGAATTTTATCCCAAAATAGTTAAAACTTTCAACTTAGAAAAACGAATTTTTAACAAAGCAGTTGAATTTTCAGCCGAATAAAATGTTTCTCTATCAAAATTGTTGAATTTTTATCAAAATACATGAATTTTCAGTTCAAAAGTTAATTTTTAACTAAAAAATGAATAATAAATTCTCAAATTAATATATTTTCTTTCTAAAGGTATTTCTGTAAATTTTAGGAAATTTTTTATTTCAATGTTGAAAGAAATTCCAATTTTCCTAAACTGGGCTTCTGGAAGATTTACTACTTCCTTATTTTTGTTACTTATGTATTTTAGAAATATATACTAAGGAAACTAAATGAACTGCATTCAGAAAGTAACTAAAAAAGAAACGGTTTTTATAGTTACTGATAATGAAAAAAGTAACTAATTACCTATTCTTTACTAATTTACAAACGGAAACTGCGTTACCATTATCGCTACCAAAAAAGGTAACTAGTTACAAGAAACTAGTTACTTCCCAACACTGAAACTTATAACAGCATTGGCGTTAATCGACAAGTGTATTACAATCTAACTTCCCAGTGGAAAAATACCATCATAATAAGACACATATATTCTTAAGTAAAAAGGGTCCAATTTGTCAAGACAGACTAATTACTAGTAAAAACCGTCAATTTTGATGGGACAATAAATACTTCTGTTTCTTTCAATTCGGAATTCATTTCCAAAAAAACTTTTTCTTGGTTGAGGTATGCAGTGAAAATAAAATTACGAAAAAAATGTGTGTAGCAAATTACAATTTTGGTGTGAAAGTGAAACAAATTTGTTAATTAATTTTAATTTCTGAATTGATTTTCGTGTTCCTGTGAAAAAAATTCTATGAAAATAAGGCACATCGATGATTGAAGTAGAAACGGACCGTCGTGGCAAGACGTGATAATTACTAGTAGAAACGGCCACGTTTGGTGGAGCAATGATACCTTTTTTTTCTTACAGTTCGGAATACATTACCAAACAAAATTTGGCTTGGTTGAGGTTGACAGGAGAAAATACCGTCGCTGTTAGACGAAACAACATTCAAGTAGGAAAAGACAATTTTGGTGGGACAGTGATACCAATTTTTAAATTAATTCAAATAATGAAATAATTTCTGTGTTCCAATGAAAACATACCATGATAATAAGACACATTGATTGTGTAAGTAGAAACATACTGTCGTGGTAAGACGTGATCTTTTCTAGTAGAAACGGTCACGTTTGGTGAAACAATGATACCTGTTTTTCTTACCGTTCGAAATACATTTCCAAATAAAATTTGGCTCGGTTGAGGTTGACAGTAGAAAATACCGTTGCAGTTAGACGAAAGAACATTCAAGTAGAAAACGACAATTTTGGTGGAAAAGTTACACCAATTTTTAAATTAATTTTAATTTATGAAATAATTGTTATGTTACAGTGAAAAAAATAGCATGAGAATAAGGCACATCGATGGTTTAAGTAGAAATGGGCCATCTTCGTAAGACATTACCATTACAAGTATAAACGGTCACGTTTGGTGGGACAATCGTATAACCTCCTTTTATTTCTATTTTAAATCGATTTCCTAATAAACTTCGTGTTGCTTACAGTCAATCCATCATCTTATTGCCAATTTCTCTGAATTGTTTAGCAAATCAAAACTTTTCATAATCTTTTCCTCGTAATTAATCCACTAATTCTGCATAGCAAGAGCATTTATTGAAGTTTGAAGGACAGTGACTGCACTACATTAAGTGCTGTGTAACACACACTTTTTGTCCTTGGTCACATGTCTGCATTTCTGCACGCGAGTATTCGTTCCTGGAGGGGTGAGGGGGAGGAGAAGGGGCAAGAAGGGTTACACTCACTCCTAAGAAGTCACGTTGCATGCCACGCGCTCGCTCTCGTGATGTAGGTTAGTATTTTTATGACGACCGCCGTATACAAATACGGCGCAACGTACGCGGCTCACCGCACAAGCAACAATCGTGCATGACCAAATAACACCCGTGACTTTGTTGTCCTTTTGTAATAATGCCACCTTGTCTTGAAATCCTGTTTTTCACCTGGAGAAAAATTTTGTGAGGGGAAAGGTAGAAAGGGAAGGTCGTTGTCCCGTCCTTGACACCCAGGCGGGCAAATTTCAAGCTTATTTACTGCCGAACGAATTCCATGTTTTTCTGCGAAACTGAGACAGATTTACATACCGTGGGCTGCTTTTTATATTAGTCGGACGAATCTTGAAAGTTCTTGGAGAAAATGTTCGTTTCGGGTGGAGAGATCGAAAGTGCGAGATAGTTGAGTCGTCGAGGTAACTGTACTCGAGTATCTTTTTCAGGATTCATGGATATATAGGGAAAATTTATAGAGCTGTAGAATAATTTTATCAAACTAATTTATGTGGATAAAAGTAAGGCGAAATAAAGTAGTATTTGGTTTTGTTTGTGGAGCCAATAGATACTAATTCGAAAAAAGGAAATATGGAATTCTGTTATCAAGATTGAGTTTTAGAACATATTTTTCGAGTGAGAGATGTTTAATTATATATAATAATCTTCAAATTTATTCAGTCACTTTGTCCACATTGAAGATCCTATGTTTTCGCTCTTTTATCTCTGCCTCTGTCTCTTGATATTTTTTTCAGCTACTTAATTTGACAGTTTATTAGTACACGTTAGTTTGGCATCTTATACAACTCTGTTTCCACTTTAAGTTGTCGCGACTGATTGGAAATTCTTTAGTTAAAACTGAAATATTAAATTCTCATCATGAAAGATTGATATATCATTTTCCTCATGTGATCTGAATATTTTTAAATTCGAGAAATTCTATTTTAGTTTCTGTAAAGGATCTGCTCATAGTGTTTCTAATTCAAACGGATCGATCTAAAATAATGCTAAGGTCAAGTTGCATTTGACGAAAACATATTTCCGACTGAGTGCTCATGAAAATGTTAAACACGTGCTTGCACTTTGCAGATTTTGACAATGATCCGACGTTTGAGTTTCCATGCCAGAATGTATAAATTTCGTGAATTGAGTGTACGGAAAAGTTGATTTTTCAACCTATGAATATGACATTTTTCATCCAAATGGTCGAATTTTTGACAAAATTGTTAAATTTTCAAAGTTTAACCATTTTTAACAAAATAATTAAATTTTTAACGAAATAGTTGAATTTTCAACTAAAATGATGATTATTGAACAAAAAATGAATTTTTAGTAAAGAAATTTAACTCTCAATCAAGTACTTTAATTGTCAATAAAATAATGTATTCCTAACAAAAAATACAATAGTTGATATTTCAACTAAAAAAACATTTTAATTTTAAACGAAAAACAGTCAGATTTAACCAAAAAGATTAATTCTCAAAGAAAAATGTCATAGTTGATATTTCAGCCAGAAATGATCTAAATTCTGAAACAAAAACAGTTGAATTGAACCTAAATGCCGAATTTTGAACAAGAAAGTTGAATTTTCAACCTATGAAAATGGAATTTTTTATCGAAATGGTCGAATTTTTGACAAAATCGTTAAGTTGTTAGAGCTTAACAGTTTTTAACATAATAATAAAAATTTTAACAAAATTGTTGAATTTTCAACTAAAATGATGATTATTGAACAAAAAATGAATTTTCAACAAAGAAATTTAACTCTTAAACAAGTAGTTTAATTGTCAATAAAAAAATTTATTCTCAACGGAAAACAGAATATTTGATACTTCAACCAAGATAAAATTTAATTAAAAATGAAAAACAGTCGAATTTTACCAAAAAGATGAATTCTCAACAAAAAGTGTAATAGTTGATATTTCAAGCATGAAATATCTAAATTCTAAAAGAAAAACAGTTGAATTGAACTAAAAAGGCGAATTTTGAACAACACAGTTGAATTTTCAAGCAGAAAAAAATTTTCTAGACAAGAGAAAAAAAAACTTCAACTGTATTGTTGAATGTTCTATGAAAGCTATAGAATTTTTTAACCACAAAAAATATTTTTTTTTCAGCAAAAGAATTCAATTTCAAACTGAAAACGATCAATTTTCAACCAGAAGTGGAATAGTTAAATTTGCAGTTGAAAAAATTGTTTTTCAAGCAAAAAAAAAAAGACTTTTCTACAAAATAGTTAAATTTTCAACTTATGCAGATAGATTTTTTATCGAAATGGTCGAATTTTTTGACATAATTGTTAAATTGTTAAAGTTTAACAGTTTTTAACAAAATAATAAACTTGTTAACAAAATAGTTGAATTTTCAACTGAAATGCTGATTATTGAACGAAAACTGGATTTTTAACAAAGAAATTAAACTTTTAAACAAGTAGTGTAATTGTCAATAAAATAATTTATTTTTAACGAAAAACACAATATTTGATTCTTCAACCAGAATACAATTTTAATTTCAAATGGAAAATAGTCAAATTTAACCAAAAAGATGAATTCTTAACAAAAAGTGTAATATTTGATATTTCAACCATGAAATATTTAAATTCTAAAACAAAAACAGTTGAATCGAACTAAAAAGTCGAATTTTGAACAACACAGTTGAATTTTCAACCAGAAAAAAATATTCTAGACAAGCGAAAAAAAATGGCAACCATATTGTTGAATTTTCTACGAAAGCTATAGAATTTTTTAACCACAGCAAATATTTTCCAACAAAAGAATTTAATTTAAAACTAATAACGATCAATTTTCAACCAGAAGTGGAATAGTTAAATTCGTAGTTGAAAAAATTCTTTTTCAATCAAAGAACAAAGAATTTTCTACAATATAGTTAAATTATCAACCAAAGACATAGATATTCAACTAATTAAATGAATGTTAACTAGTTAGTTTAATTTTCAACCAAGTAGTTGAATTTTCAATTTAGAACTTTATTTTTCTACAAAAAAGACTATTTTACCACAAAACACATCAATTTTCAACCAAACTGTTGAATTTTCATATTAGAACGATCGATTTTTAACCAAAAATTAAAACGTTAAATATGCAGTTGAATAAATTTATTTTCAATGAAGAAACTAATTTGCAACAAAATTCATAAATTTTAAACAAAATAGTTAACTAAAAAAAGGAATTTTTCACAGAGTAGTTTAGCTTTCCAGGTTTAACAAACTGTTGATTTTTCAATTAAAAACGATCAGTTTGTAACCAACAATAGAATATTTCAACCTAGTATTTAAATTTTTAACCAAGAAGAATGATTTCTCAAAGAAAAATTTAATAGTTCCATTTTTAACTAAAAACGATCAATGTTTAGATAAAAAATGGATTAGTTAAATTTTAAACCGAATAGTATCATTTTAAACCGATAGAACATCTGAACCAAAAATTTAAAAGTACACTTTTCAGTGAAAAAGAATTAACTTTCAACGAAAATTATATATTTTTTAAAATTAGGTTCTATTAATTTATTTCGAATCCAAGCAAAAAGCAAGAAAAAGGTGCAGTTTCTGGAAAAGGAGGGAAAAAATTAATTCTTTAAAAACGGGTAAAGAGGCGAATCGGGGAAGGAGTGTAAAATGAAATCACTAATTTTTATTTTTCCATGCATTTAAAAAAATTGTTATTCACATTTATATTTTCCATGTGTGATGTTGTCGCTTTCTGCGTTAGCCCCTACGTCACATATCGTCACACAACTTGTTACCTCCCCCCCCCCTGGTAGTGTGACGTAATTCTTGAATGACTCCTAAGTTATTCAATAATTACTTCAAATAAACCTTTATTATCACAAATATGTAAATATTGCATTTATAATCATTAGAGTCAACGGAAGGTGTAATTTGCAGTGTTTTTGTGCCAAGTATTGATGAGAGTTTGCATCATCAAATCTCATAATAATTTCATACAGATCAGAAATTTCATTAAAGGTATTTCTTGTCAGGGTATAACTTATTCCAACCTCAATTTTCTCTAGAAAATAAGAAAATTATCGTTCGTATTCTGGAATGAGTCCTACGTGCATTAATACTGCACATAGTTCCATGCGTAAGCATCGTAAATTCCAGGTTTACGATTTGGGGACGTAGGATCGATTCAGTTTTATATGATCTACACGTGGCTGATAAGAAAAGGAAATGTGGAGCTTTTACACTATCAATCTGCGTATGCATTGCTATTTATTGTAGCCTTGCAAGATTGCAAGAACCGTAATAAAACATCCCATTGCACATTGCACAAGGAAAGCAGACGCCGATGTTATTTTCACATATAGCAGAACAGAAGAAACGAGATAGTTGATATAGTATATACATATGTTGGTATACTATAGTGTGTAGTATAGATATAGTATAGTTGATATAGTATATACGGGGATTATTTAAAATCATAAATTCATCCCCTTTTTGACCTGATTTATTTTTCCCCCTTTTCCTCCTTTACACGCCTTCAAATTTTAAAAATCCCCTTAAACACCTGAAGTCGAGAATTTTGACCTAATTTTCCCCTTTTCCTCCTTTACACACAAGGTTTTGATTCATTTTTCAAGAATCATAAAGAAAAAGGAAAAAATTATAAAATAAGATGAAAATTTCAACAAAAAAGTTAATTTTCGACTAAAAAAAATGAATTTTAAACAAAATATTTCTATTTTCAATCAAAGAGATGAATCTTCAACCAATAAAGATTTTTCAATCAAGAAAGAAAAAAATGGTCACACAATTCTTGAATTTTCAAGCCAAAAGGACAAACTTTGTACGAAAGAGTTAATTTTTAAACCCGAAAGTATGAATTTTCAACAAAAAAGTTAATTTTCAACAGAAATTTCACCAAATTGTTGAATTTCCATTTATTTCAACCAAATTATTAATTTTTCTACGAAAATAGTTGAATTCTCAACCAAGAATGTAATAATAGTTTTTTTCACCCAGAAGAAGGAGCTTTCAGCAAAAAAACAGTTGAATTTTCTTATTGGGTCATATTAAATTATTTCTCAAATAAGTTAAAAAAATTAAACAAAGCGTAAAAGAGGGGAATAGAGGAAACAGTGTGAAGCCTGCGATATACTAAATACGAATTTTGATTATATTTTAATACTTTCAAAATATGTAATGAAATACGCATAGCTGATCATCACAGTATATTAGTTGTGCGTGTAGAAACAATATTTTGGAAATCGAAAATAATATGCATAAAAGTAGCGCATATTAGGACCCTCTAATAGAGTATAATTATTTTAGAGTTGATTGTTATGTGACTTGGTTTTAAATAATAATAATTTATTTTATTCATGTTTTTTACGCCATAATCTTTTTTTAGCTGGACTAACAAATGTTTTGAACATCTGAGAGCTTTCAACTGATAAAATACAAGAATAGAATAAGAAATCAAAGTTTATTTTCGAGAAAAAGACATTCTAAAAAAATTCAAACATGAGCATTTTCAATTCCGTTCTTTATCTATTTTTCATTTTTTGATCTTCTTGAATTTTTTTCTGTTTTTTCAAAGCTAGCCAATAGAATTTTTTAAGAAAAAATGAATATAAAACTTTCTGAAGAAGAGGAGCTACTGTTAGGGAACACTTTCGTGAAGTATTGACGAGACACCCATGTGATATAAAAAGTTTTTAGTAATAAATAAAATCCCCTTTTAATTCCATTTTTTTCGGGAAAAGGTCCTATTTTTTACATAAAATTAAATTTTTTTATGGTAAATATTGAATAGTGTCGATTACTGGTCTATTATCTTGTGATTAATAATTAATACCTTCATGAACAAAATAAAATCATTGTTTGAATTTATATTCTGATTCGGTGAAAATTCTTCTGAATGAAGTATTCCTTTAAAAAATCTTTCAAATTAATTATAAGTTATAATAAAAAGCTGCAGAAATTTGTGTCGCGAAAAACAATATTATAAACAAATTTTAAAATGTAGCACTTTCTTTCGGGAAAGAATTATTATTTTCTCTGCTAAATCATGTTGCAGCGATATCGGTGGTCATACTTCATGTATTGCAAGTTTGCATCTGAATAAGCGGTTTTTGTAGTAATTATTATTTTAATGTATTTTGATAGTGATAATTCTCAAATAATGTTATTATTAAATAATATTCGCCAATTGCAACTTTTGTGAGCAAAATATTTGAGAAAAATTATTTTGTTATATTATTTTGCTACACTGTAATATTCTATGCGGAGAATTTCTTCCTTCAATGAATCTCTTTGGATCAGGTGAAGGTTATCTTAAAGTTGATGAATTTGCCTAAATTCTTAGGCGATTATAATTAATAGTTCTTATTCTGAATTAAGTGTTGCATTATTGCGAATCGAGAATGTTAGTATTGCACAATAATTCTTGAAGAGTGAAATTACTAAATTTGGACATTCTTGACTTTTAATAATTTGAAATAATGTATTTTTGCTTGATACTGTTCTTGCATTGCAAGTTTTTCACTATTTTGTATAATTTATTGAAATTTATTAAAAATTTAAAGCTGTTTACCGTGCTAATCGCCTAACTTGTATTCTGTTTTACAAACATATCTTCACATTAATATAAATTTGAAAAAACCTCTTATTTGCATATCAATATAATTTTTCTTAAATATTTTGTTGACAAAAGTTACAATTTCCTACTATTATTTAATAATAATAATTAAAAATTACTGACCACACTTTTTTGATGAAATATAACTACTGATATAACTGAAACATGATCTAGCAGAAAAAATCATTTTTTCCCGATAAAAAAAGCTACATTTTTGCATTTGTTTATAATATTGTTAATAACAACACAAACATTCAACATTTATATTTTATTGTAGCTATTTATTATAATTTAGAATTAATTTGAAACTTATTCGATAATTCGATAATGATTATTTTCCACTCTAAGTACTACTCCTACAAGCTATTTAGGCATTATTATTAGTCGAATTGAAGTTTTTTGTTTCGGTTAAGAACCTTATTGGAATAATTGTTTACATAAATTCTATATAACAATTAGTTTAAATATTAAACTGAATGACTGTAAAGAAGATTTTTTCAATTTGCATCAGGGTCGATAGTATTTATTTTTGTTCTGCAATCAATTTTTAAGAAATATATCAATTTTCTTGCTAAATTAAAATAAAATTGTTGATTTTTTTATGTTTTGTCCTGGACTGATACACCAGACTTTTCAGTAAGGCTACGACAATCAGTCCTGCCTTAGACAATACATTTTATAATTTATGCATTTAAAGGTTTAAATAACCTAGATTAATTATAATGTTTATTTTTTCTAAAATTGTTATGTTTGTAAATATTGCAGTTAATAATATAATGCATTTCAACCGCGGATAGGGGTTGAAACTTGAATAATTCTACTACTCAATGATAGAGTTGAAAAACTTATTACTCTTGCCGAACAGACCACTATTCCCCACGCAGTCTAAAAAGAATTGATTATAAATAATTAATTCATCAATCAAGTAATTATTTAATCAGTCAATCAAACAATGAACTAAGCAATCAATCAAATTATTTGAAAAAAAACAGTGTATTATTTTGTTCTTAATTATTTAGTTGATTGTAGCTTAGACTACGAGAAGTTTAGAGACACGAGAGAATGCTTAAATCATCCATGGATGTGTGAAGAATAAGGAAATTAATATTTATGTTCCTAAAGTATATCTACAATAATTCTGCCGTCCTGATGAAGAAACTGTACAACTGCATTTTAGACGAACCGAGATATTCAATACAACGCGTTTGCATCTGTACCTTTTAACGTATGAGAGTTTTTGAAAATAAACTACTATTCTTGGGTAAATCGGCCATGCTCTATTCATTAAGACAAAACAAAAATAGCGAATTCCAATTATTTATATGCAAAACTGCAGATATGCTAGATTTTAATGCACAAAGTCGCCGAG
>JAABKJ010000249.1:0-54956 GCA_011634705.1 Andricus grossulariae
GAAATTTTCCAAAATCCTGTAAAATAATTTTTTTTATATTTCTAGATTCTTTTTCGAAATATTTGATATCGTCAACATTATTTCCTAAAATCTAACTTAAACTCGAATTTTTTTGGTTCTGAAAGATTATAATTTCTCAAAACTTTATAATTGAAACATATTAATTGAATTCTTAGAGACTATAAAAAAGGAACATTTATAATAAACTTAGTTAAAGCGCTCCGAATTGAAAAATTTTATTTTGAATTCAAGAATCTCGAAATTGAATTATTTCAGATTAAAATGTCAATCGATCATTTAAAATTGAAAGGAATGAAAATTGTATTATTTCTAATAAAAGAATTCAAAATTGAATAATTTAAAAGTGAAAACTTCTAAATTTTAGTTAACTTAAATTCGAAGCGATTAAAATTGGTCAATTTTAAATTGAAAATTAAATTAAATATTTTAAAGAAAAAGCTTCTGAAATTCTAGAAATCTAAATTTTTAGTAAATTAAAAAAATTATGATCTAACATAAAAATTGATTAGATAAATTTTTGTAAAATCAAAAAATAAATTCACCTTTATTTTCGCCTTTCAAAGTGGAAAAATGTTCAATTCTAAATTTTGAAAATTGATTTGTTCAAGAAAAACGTTCGAAATAAAAAGTAGTTTTAAATGGGCAATATTAAAACATGAAAAAATGTGTTCTCCAGAAATTTTAAACTTAAACAAATCCGAGCTTCATCTAAGACTAAAAAAAAATTTAGTCGTGAAGTATTGTGACATTAAAACTTTTTTGTAATCAAACCTTACAAATTTCTATTACATTAGGCACATTTAATCGTTCATAAATTAACAATTTGTAAATTGTCAATTATACTTTTCGAAATTCAACCATTTCAATTTTAATCGCAAAATTTAAACTACTTAACTTACTTTTTTAAGTAAATTTAAATCGTTTTGAAATTATCAATTTCAAAAATTTCAATTATGCTTCAATTTTCAGTGCTTGGTTCGTAAATCTGCTCATTTTGAAGGCTTGAATTTTAGAAATTGTCTTAAGGAGGAACATGCGATGAGTAAGATCAAAGATTCTTTAATGCCCTTTTAGCATGTTAAACTTATATTAATTCCGCGTCATTTGGCAAAATATAAGAATTTTTTACCACGTTTTGTAGGAAGTATAAGCATTTAAATAAACATGGTGCTTTATGCACCTTCCCTAACAGAATCATATAAATCGGAGATATTTGTATAATGTAACCTTTTGGGCCGTTAACTTTTTCATTTATCATAAAATTTATTATTTAATTTTCCATAAATAAATGGTATTTTCTAAATACAAGAAAGGTTAGCATACGAGAAAAAGTGAGATTCTCTGTTTAAACAAACACAATTTATTCTAAAAGCCTATGCTAGCTAAGAAAATACAAATCCCTAAATCTATGCTCGGAAGATATTTAATCCTTACGTTTATAAAAAGAAACGAATCTTTTATTTTTGCGTACGGCCTTTGGTATTATATCATTCGATACTGATTTTTATATAATCACGCAATAACTTTGTGCTTTTAATCTCCTAAAGATAGCTTATTTCGTTAAATATCGCACTCTAATATTCTAATTGATTAATTTTATAGATAATTTTCGTGAGTAGCCCTTATTCATGTAGGATTTCGTATTCACAAGTAAAAAATATAATTCTGTATAAAATGTAAGAATTTTAATCTATCCACACTTCAATGGTTATTTATTTTATCTCTTAAGATTCAAAAATCAATAGATTAGGACTAAGCCTTAGAAAATCACGGAGCCTCAGCTCTCGACCCAGGGGTCCTAAATCTCTCAAATTCGCGGGTGCGTCGGTCGCACGGTAAAAGGGTCGTTGCCCTTGAGACTACAATTTGTGTTTTCCAAATACAATTTCTCGTTCCACGTAAATACAAATTGAATTGCTCAAAAAATGCACTTTAATCTACAAAATTGGTAGTAGCCTTCCTAAACCAGGTTAGAAATAATCAGTCCGCTTTCAAGACCTTACGAAATTTTCACAGAGAGATTAATATTTTACGAAATGCCACTTCCTAGACTAGTTTACGAGAGACTCGTTCTATTCGTCTGTGGTTCATGAAGTAAAATATCTCACGATAAAATGCCTGACAAAAAATCATACAATTTTCCCGATATAAAAAATCTCCTTCAAAAAATACTTCCCAGAGTTAAAATCGCCTTGAGTAGCTCGCACAAGAAACAAGAGAACTCAAATAATATTGAGAGAGCCAAAGATTCTCTCAATATTCTCCATCGATAGAGAGTAGTATGGAACTGACAAGAGAAAGAGGGATCTCAAGCCAGTCCCGAAGGACTACTTCTTCCTTGATCCTTGCGGTTCGCCCGCAAGCCTACAACTACAACACTCTGTCTCTGTTGCGCAACAGTTTTTATAGCCTCCCGGCGGGCCTTCTTCCCACTGCTCTGGTTTGAGTTTTTAGTGGGAGGCAGTGGAGTTTGCGCTCTAGATATTCTCCTGAGTGATGCTATTTTACGTGGAATCGCTCAGAAGAATGTCGTTTTGCCTGCTTTTAGGAGCCTTGTGTAACTCGGAGGTTATAGTATATATTCTGCAACGTTTCCACGTTTCTTTGGAATTTTACAATTGACAAAATAACTCATAATATTATGTTTTCGAACAAAAGTGAAAACTATTTGTTATTAAACAACACTATCTATATGACTACAACAACTTACGTATTAAATGTTGTTAATAGGAATGTTTTGAAATAATATTTTTTTAACTTTGCTGGGTTGGTAGGACTGCATTTTTCAATTTTTTTTGTAAATTCTTCAATCATTTTGCAATTGATTTTTAAAATTTTGCACATATTTGAAGCTCATTAAACTAAAAAATTTTTCGATAATACTTATGTATTTTATATCAGTATACTTATGTATATTATCACAAACACTCACATGACTTAAAAGTTGCGCATGTTCCTCCTTAATTTTTAATTGTTTTGAATTTTATCCTTGAGGCATTTAATTAGAAATTGTTCAATTACACATCCTGTAAACTGAACATTGTGCAACTATCAAGTCTTTTATTTTAATACTCTGCGATTTCGAAGAATTTAAGAAACCAGAAAGTTTTGCGCGTTTAACATTGAAGACAAACTATTTACAATATTTAAGTCTAAAATTATTTAAATTGAAACTGACTGAAATTTAATTGATTGAATTTCGAAAAGTATAATTGACAATTTGAAAATTGTTAATTTCCAAACGATGAAATTCACTTAAAGTAATATAAATTTTTAAGGGATTGAGTACATACAAATTTTAATACAATTGTTTAGAATAATTGAATTTTAAAGGTTTACAATTCATTTATAGATTTTAGAAAAGTTTGTCTAATAAATTTTTAGTTTAAATCATAATTTTTTATATCTAATAAAAGTTTTGATTTCTATCATTTTTAGAAGCTTTTACTTCGAAATCTTCAATTTAGTTTTCAATTTCAACTCCTCCAAATGAAATTGTCTGAATTAAACAGTTTTTGGTATGAACGTTTTGAATTCTGTAAGTTTTTGTTTAAAATTTTCAAATCATTTAATTTGAAGCGCTTTTATTCAGAAATTATGAAAGTTAAATCTATCTTCATTTCAATCGAAATATTGTCCTTCAAAATTTTACCTGCCTAAAATATTTTGAATTGGAACGTTTTAAATTAAAAATCAGTTAATACCTTTCTCTTCAATTTCAAATGCTTTCAATTTGAAATTATCCAGAACAAATGATAAGTAGCTTCAATCTGCTCTCTATTTATAAGCATTACATTTTTTCAATAAAACCAACAAAAATTGAGTTTCAGAAACTTAGGTAAATACATTTTAATCTTTATTTAAAGTTTGTACACAATAAAGGAGAACGAAGAAAATAAAGAAAGGGGTTTTCGCGTTCGTCTTTTTTCTTTCTTCTTTATGAATTTTCATTCAAAATTTTCCGAACTTTTCCTCCGTTTTAAAACTTTAATTTGAGCTTTCATTTGGAGATAAAATTGATTCATTTTACAAATTAAAAGTTAAATTTAAATTTGAAATAAAATGTATTGTAAATACGAGCAGAAAAAATTCAGACCTCTCGGTGTGAACACCTTTCGCACAATTCTTGGAAACCGAAGAAAAAAAATGACGTTTCCAAATTTTTTTCGCACTTTTCAGAGAGGCACGCTTCGCGCGACCATTCCATTGTTAGGGGATTTGAGCCGGCTGAGAAAAATTAAAATTTGTTACAATGTTAATAAATTAGATTTTAATTAGCTGAATCGATTTCCTGGTGTAATTTTAAGAAAATAAAAAAAGTTTATGAAAAACGGTTAATATCTTCAATCCCAGTTGACAGTTCTTGTAATTTTGCATGCAACTAAATATTCCCTTCATTACTGGAAATATTAACCGATTTTCATATTTTCTGATGCTTCAGAGTCTGAATTAGAAGAAATTGATGTCACTCCTGAAAAACATGAGAAAAATGTTTTGCGCATTTCTGCTGCATATAAGACGGATATAGCCATAGAAGTAGAAAAGAGTGCAGGAAAGGAAAATTATGTGAGACTACCAGCTTGCGACGATGATAATTATGAAGTAAAGAAGAATGCCTATTATTGCTGCAAAAAAGGGTATACGCAAATATCGAAAAACCTTCAATCGGTACAGAAAAATGAACCAGAGGTCAATAAAATATATAAACTGCACAAAGACGACGCCAGAAAAAAACTGACTCTAGAATATCTGAGGAAAGAAGGTCGAAATAATTATAATGGGGAGTTGTTTGCTAACAACGGAAAGATAATAGTTGCACACTTTTCAATAAAAAATCATGTTAAAACGGAGAAAGACTACACAGTATGCGCTGAGTGTAATGATTAGATTGAGAAGCGTACTATTCGTAAATATTACAATGTATGCGTCGACAAAAAAGGCAATGATCGGTAGGTCAAAGCATACTTCAGGATTGCTGCAGATCGAATCCATTCTACAGCATCCGTTGCTACCAGACTAGTCCTGTCTCGTCTGAGAGAAAATGAAGAAGGAGAGACAATTCGATTCGATCTACTTCTTATTGCATGGGTTAATGCTTTAAACATAAGCTATACATTAGATCGAGAGTAAGATTTTCTTAGAAATAAACTTCGTTTAGGTGGTCGTTTTCTACTAGAATCTGTAGAATTACGATCATGTATTGATGCCGTAAATATTGTTGTTGGCCTTAATGACGATCTAAATGAATATGTGACAGGATTTAATGCTTCATCTTTATAGGAACAACTATAAAGAAACTCGCTAATCTTTAACAGGAGTTTATACATCAGGGATATAATGTAGAAGGAATACGCTTGATTGATTCATTTTTATGTTTACACGACCAAGCATATTCGTATAAAATCAACAAGATTGTTTCAGAAACGAATCTAAGAAAATGTAACAAAGAAGTTTTAATACCGGCCACTGAAGATATCATGGAAGTTTCCATCTTTTTAAATGAAGAATGAAGCAAAGCTTATGAAAAACTGAAAAAAGAATTCAATCTTTACACATGGGAGACTCTGACCAAAACGACTCTTATATTTGCTCAAATATTTAATCGGCGTCGTCCTGGGGAAATTGAAAGAACGAAAGTCGAAAGTTTTAAAAATCGAAAGGTGATCACCTGCAATACTAACAAGGAACTGTTCCGGTCGTTATCAGAAAAAGCTCGAGGATTTCTTGCTATATATCAGCGAATGGAGATACGCAGAAAAAAATTCAGAATTGTTCCTAAGCTTTCATCAAAAGAAATAATAGAATGCATGAAACTCATTCTTAAAACCAGAGTACATGCAGGTGTCAGGAGTGATAGTAAATATTTGTTCCGTATTCCGAAACATGATCTTCGGAGAAAAGCACACTTTAATTCATGCAAAATCATGAGAGAACTTTCTTCTGCTTCCGGAATAAAAAATCACAAGCTGATGAGGGGGACGCTTCTAAGAAGACACCTTGCTACAAAGTCTGTAGCTATGGGCATAGGCTAGAACGAAATAAGCGTCTTGTGTAATTTAATGGGGAACGAGAAAGATATCCATCTGCAGTTTTATCGCATGCCCGTTGCAGAACTGAAGAAAAAGAAAATATGAAGCTTTCTGGAGACTATTCTGGAGCCCGTAGATTACGATAGTAGTGAGGAAATGAACAACGAGGACATGGAAGACATGCACGAAGATGTAAACGAGCCACAACCTGGCCCTTCTCAAGGATTCCAATGTAAACCTCTTGGTAACTATGATCTGCTACTTACTTTATATTTGCAATCTTTTCTCTTTTCTAGGCGAATCTGATGATGAGGAGCATTTGTCAGCTCCAATAAAAAGAAAGAACGATCAAGTGAGTATGTTCAATTGCGAACGAAGAAAGTTCTAATTATGTTTTGGAGTTGTTTTCCTTGAAGCTTTCAAAAGTAGATTTTTGTTTAAAAAATTAGATTTCGTATGTATTCGGTGAGAATACGCAGTGTCTGCTATCTATATCTTAATGAAACTATCGAACTAGGTTTATTTTTTATTCAACTTTCAGCATCCCCATATGGAAAAACTCAACGGAGGCGATGGACTGCCACAGAAATAACGGCGGTAAAGGAAGTCTTTGGTACATACCTCAATTTTACTGGAAAACTTCTTGGTGCTTCCTTTGATCGTCTTCGCCTTTGAAAATCGCGATAGTAGAAATTTTTCATGATTTTCATATTCTTCGTTGGTACAAAGGTGAAAATGAATTTTCTTGAAAAATTGCTTCGCCCACTCAAATAATTGCTTCGGAGATGTTATTATTAAATTCGTGTCTTTTTGCAAACTTGTATAATACGAATGTCTCTTTACAGTACCCCTATTCAGCCACAAGCACCTTTGTCGTGAGGAGTAGCAAAAAAGTGTCACTCTGCATCAATTCCGAAATCTTTTTTGTGATTCATCAAATTAAAAAAATTAGACTTGTTTTTATACTACGACGCTGCCCCATCCGAAAAATAGATTTTTTTTTAGTTTTTTATGTTTGTTTAAAACAAATATAACCTGGCCCTTCTGAAGGATCCCATGAAACTCTTTATAAGTATGATCTGCTACTTACTTTGTATTTTTAGTTTCCTTCTATTAAAATTATCTAGTTATTTTCTTTTTTTAATAGCTGAAGATGAAATCAGGATCATCAACACGTCTCGGAAACGCAGTTGTAAGTATAATAAACAGAATTAGCAACTGAGATTGATATAGATCCTCAATGTATAAGAAGGGAGACTTAAAAACTCTGACTTTGAGAATCCCTGCTTATATTTTCTTACAAGCAGAAGTTTTACAAATTCGAGTTGCCATTTCTGCCATTGACGAGCATAGCTTTCTTCATTCCTTTGTTTAGCAAGTACCTGAACGCGTGAGTCATAGCGGGCGTACGTGCCGATTGACCAGGAACGCTCATGGAAAATTCCATGAGCTGAGCGTGCCTCCCGATGTGTATCAAGAACTTCTGGTGGAAGAAGTTTACTTCTACACACTAATATTTGGCCCGCATATACACCTCATATTTAAAGTCGGAAGCGCCCATTCCGGAGTGGCTGGTATTAAGATGCACTATACTCCTACCGAAAAAGGCAACTTGTCCAACTCAAAGAATTACAAGCCAATAACTTTTTTGAACACACTGTCTAAGATCTTTGCAGCTATCCTGACCAACAGGATTGTCCGAAGAATTGATGATGTCGAGAGAACCTGCTAATTGACAGGTGCGTCTGTAAAGACGCTGCAGCCAATCAGCGCGTCCTGACAATGGCCTGAATTAACTACCGGAAAGCTTTCGATTCAACCTCTCATAGACATCTGTCTGTTGAAAAGCTTGAAGGTGCAACCACACATAGTCAAATGCATAGAGAGATTGATGATTCTTTAGAAAACTAGATGTACTATCTCATCTGAAAATTATCGTGTGACAACGAGCATCGTCACCTTCCAGAGGGGCGTCTTTCAGGGCGATACCATGAGCCCTTTGCTGTTTTTGCATCACACTTGTGCCTCTATCTTTCGCACTGCGAAATTCTTCTGGATACCTTTGTGGCGACACTAACCATCGCGAGCATAAGGTCACTTATGTATTTTATATGGATGACCTGAAGATCTATGCCTCTGGTAACAGCAAATTTCAAACTGCTATAAATATCGTCAAGGAGTACACAGGAGAGATTGGGATGGACTTTGGATTGGATAAATGTGCCAAAATTCATCTGAAGAAAGGAAAGATTGTTGGCGTTCCCAAGGACCTTGAGCGTGTGGATATAAGTGTCATTAGACATATTTAGAGGGTAGGGTCAGTCGCAAGGCAAAAAGAAAACCGATTTTTAAAAGAATTTTTTCTGAAAACAGGTTTTATTACTCATTGACAAATGTTCTTCAGTTCGAATAATACATATTACAAGAAGTTACAGTAATTTCTTAAGATAAAAATATCAATAAACAAGCAAGTTATAGTTAATCTGCCAGAGGTCCAAGAAAAAAAAAGTGTTTTGCGGTGCGCATCGTTTTTTTAAATTAATGGGAAAAACTACTTATCTCAGAAAAATTGTTGGAAATCATTATTCAAGTTATAGGCAAGAAGACTTGAAAATTATTTTTATAGTGTTTGAATGTTCTACAATTTTAAATAAATGTCATAAGCTGTAGATTTTAACACATAAACTTTAATTTCAAATTTATAATCTGTCAATGTTTAAAATTAAAGGCAACCTTAATTAAAATTTATAAACGTTGAAATTGGACATAATTCAAGATAAAAATTTCAAACTTTGAAAATTATTATTCAAAGTGAAAAAAATTACAAAGACGGATCAAAAATAAAAAAATTCTTTGTTTCCTAGGCAAAAAATGGGAAACACCCAAACAGACAGTGTCCTCGCCCAATCTCTCCAAAGTGGTCTTGCCCTAGAATTCGAGAGAAGCGAGGCATCTCGTCGAATTCGCCTCGTCCTCAGCGAAATTCTCTTCATCGCCTCGCAAATCCGCGAACAACAAAGGAGCCAGGACTTCCAAATCAAACATTCCGACCTCTTCGACAACGCCGTCTATATGGAAGAAATCACCTATGTCATCTGCATCGCCCTCGCCGAACTTCCAGAGCTTCTTTCCATCCCCGAAATCTGCGAAACTCTCCTCCACGTGAAACATGGTCCCGAAATAATTTGCTGGGTCGTAGCCAACAGTCCCGACAGTTTCACCGAGGTGTGCACCTTCCTGATCGCCAATGGCGAACGACAAGAAGAATCCAATCTCGGAAGCATCAGAACTAAAGCCCTGACGATGCTCTGCAGAATGAATCCAACTCAAGCTCTCGCCGTCCGAGCGAAATGTGTCGAACTTTGCAGAATGCCAGCCCTCGCAATCACTCTTAGTCTGGAAAACGAATCTATAAGCAATTCTCCCTTCGAAAGCGACATGGTTGCTTTCGTTTCCGGTTTACTCCTCGGAAACGATCAGCAAGTTAGAAACTGGATTGCCATGTTCATCAGAAATGGCCAAAAAAGAAAAGGGGAATCACACACAGCTCTGCAATCTCTAAGGGAGGAATTATTGAGAAGGCTGCAAAATATCGTATCACACAGTTCAGATTGTCAGTTAGCTGAATCTCATGTTGTGCAAGCAAGCGCACTTCTAAGACTTTACTGCGCTTTAAGAGGAATAGGAGGAATAAAATTTCAGGATGATGAAGTTTCTATGATTGTGAAATTGTTAACTTCACATCCTCCACCTTCACCAGCAGGAGTTAGGTTTGTTTCATTAGGACTGTGCATGCTCATCGCGTGCCCTTCACTGATAGGGCACCCAAATTTGGAAAAGAAAAGCATTGAATGGGTTCAATGGTTGGTTCGAGAGGAAGCTTATTTCGAAAGTGCGAGTGGAGTCTCTGCAAGCTTTGGAGAAATGCTTTTGCTGATGGCTATTCATTTTCACAGTAATCAACTATCAGCGATTTGCGAACTAGTTTGCGCGACTCTTGGAATGAAGATTCCGATCAGACCGAATAATCTGACGAGGATGAAGCAGATTTTCATGCTGGAGATTTTTACTGAACAGGTCGTCACTGCTCATGCTGTTAAGGTCCCTGTGACTGCAAATCTCAACGCGAATATTCCTGGATTTCTACCGGTTCATTGTATCCATCAGTTGTTGAAATCCCGGGCTTTCGCGAAACACAAGGTTCCGATTAAAAATTGGATTTATAGACAAATCTGTGACAGCGTTCCACCCTTGCATCCGGTCTTGCCTGCTCTGGTAGAGGTTTATGTAAATTCGATTTTGGTCACGAATAATAAAACCTCAGAGCATACGAATAAACCGATTACCGAAGACGAGATCCGGAAGGTGTTCCAGAATAGCGTCTTTGGAGCGAATTTTGATGCGAAGAAAAGTGTGATGAGCATAGTGGAAATGGAAACTGATTATATGGATGTAGATACCTCGCAGCCTTCTTTAACATCACAGCTCCTTTTTTTGTATTATTTGTTGCTATACGAAGATGTGAGACTGTCGAATATGCACCATTTTATTTCCCAGGGAAAGAAGGTGAAGTCATATTCGACTGATTTTCTTTCTGAGTTGCCGATAAAGTATCTTTTGCAACAAGTGCAGAGGGATCAGATGAGTTATGCTGGCTTGTTTTCTCCCCTCTTGAGACTACTGGCGATGCATTTTCCACATTTATCCTTAGTGGATGACTGGCTTGACGATGAGGTGATTAATATTGACTCGGTAACGGCGAATCAAGAAAAGGTTGCGATTAATGATACTTCAATTATTGAAGCTTTTGGACATATAAGGACTTGTGCTTCGAGAACTGGAAGATTATTGAGGCATCTATTGTCCATGAAACCTTCGGATATTTGGCCACATGCAGAAATTATTATTCATTATTTCAAGACGATCCTAGATGAGAAAGTTCCTAGGTATATTCAAGGTAAATAGAATTTTAAGTCTTTTTCTTGAGTGATAATAATTATAACGTTAATGGAATTGAGCAGTACAAGTATTGTGTTTTTCAGAATTGTACAAACAAGTATGGCTGAGACTGAATACCGTATTACCAAGATGTCTATGGGTTTTGTCAATAAATGCATTATTGATAGAAAACTCGACAGTTAAAAACGTCTTCCTAACTCAAGAAAATATTGTCCTAGATCCACTACAAGTATTGCGTTGTGATATTAGAGTTTTTCGATGTGCTCCCGTCTTGTCCGTGATTCTTCGGTGAGTTTACTTCAAATCAGCAGGGCTGCCACACAGTCGCTTTTATTCACTTTTTTAAAAGAAAAAATCACTTTAATCCATCTCATTTTAGATTTAATCTAAAAAAAATTTACCCAATAATAAAATCCAACTATTTTTGTTTGAAAGCTAATTCTTTTTGGTTCAAAAGTCTACTATTATATTTTTGGTTCAGAATTCATCTTTTTAGTTCAAAATTTAATTATTTTATTGAAAAGTCATATTTTTTGGTCGAAAATTAACTTTTTTGTTGAAAATTCAACTGTCTTACAAAAAATTCATCTTTTTAGCTTGATAATTCAACAGATTGGTTGAAAATGCAACTGTTTTTAGTTGCAGTTTAATCTTTTTTATTCGAAATTTTTACCGTTTGATTGAAAATTCAACTATTTCGTTAAGAATTTTAATTTTTTGTTGAAAATTAGTCTTTTTGCTTAAAAGTCCAACTATTTGGTTCTAAATGCAACTGTTTGTTTAATTTTTTTGTTTTTCGTTCTAAATTCAGCTTGTTGATTGATCATTTATCTTTCTTGGTTGAAAATTTACTTTTTGCTTTGGAAATTTATCTTTACGGGACTAGAAGTCAAATTTTTTCTACAAAATTCGACTTTTTAGCTTTTTTGCTAAAAATGTTTTTATTGCTGTTGAAAATGCAACTATTTTTTTAAAATTCAGCTTTATTGATTGAAAAATACCTTTTTTTATAAAAACTCATCTTTTCAAGATTGAAAGTCATAATTTCTCGAAAACATTCGACTTGTAGCTTCAAATCTGAACTCTTTTGATGAAAAATCATCTCCTTTGGTTGAAAATTAATCTTTTTTGGTAGAAAATTAATCTTTTTTGGTAGAAAATTCAACTCTTTAGTTAAAAATTTAGCTTTTGTGGTTGAAAGTTAATTTTTTTAATTAATCTATTTTCTGGTTAAAAGTTAATCTTTTTTAGTTAAAAATGCAACTGTTTGGTTGACAATTAATCATTTGTTTTGTTTGAAGATTCAACTACTTGGTTGAGAATTCATGTAGTTTGTCAAAAATTCGTGTTTTTTAGTAGAAAATTAATCTTTTTGGTTAAAAGTGCATCGATTTTGTTGAAATTGCAATATTTTTACTTAAATGATTAAGAATTTAAAGCGTTTCATATTTAATTCAATATGGTACCTACAATAATTTCATTTAAAAGAATTCATCCCCTTGTTTCTGTGAAAAAACCTCGGAAAAATCACCCTATTTGCTCTGTTTAGAGAGTATTTTAGGGTGTGAAGTTTGCAATATTAAAAATTAAATTATTTTAATTTATAATTTTCTGGTTTTCTAGTTCCTATTGGAAAATATCGAAATATAAATACGGCACTTTAGTTTCAAAGGTTCATTTACCTTGTAATAAAATGAATTACAATTTTTCTGAACATTACTTTTAAAATTTATTCTAGCAATTGTATCTTAGTTTTTATCACCGAAGTCAGCAATAGAATTTCACCTAATCTTGTAAATGTAAGCCGATAAATTAAATGTACCTCTTTTTCTGTCAGCAGTTGTCATTTTTAATCACTTTTCCACCTTTTCCACTTTTTTCAGGTACATTAATCTGTGACAGCCGTGCAAATCAGAAACAAAATTATAAGACCAAAGCTAACTTACTATCCTCTTGTATTGAAAATGAATTTATTTGTCCATTTCTAGGATCCTACAAGCGACTTTAGCAGCTTCAAAATCTCAACTATCAAGACACATGCAAGACAGGCCCTTAACAGAAAAAACAGGTCAACTGACAAGTGAAGCCGAAAGAGAAGATCTCAGAACTGCTTTGGTAGGTGCGCAAGAAAGTGCAGCTGTTCAAATTCTTTTGGAAGCTTGTTTAGAAACAGAAGAAGATCGAACAGTTCCTGGACAAATGTGGTCTCTCCGAGAAATAAGAAGCGTCGTTTGCTCTTATTTGCATCAGATTTTTATCGCTGATCCCTCTTTGGCGAAACTAGTTCACTTCCAGGTTAGTCTTTAAAAATAATATAAACGCTTGGGTAAGTCTAACAAAGAATTTGTTTATTCTAGGGATATCCAAGGGAACTCCTACCAATCACAGTTTCGGGAATACCATCAATGCACATTTGTCTCGACTGGATTCCCGAATTACTTTCGCAACCTGAACCAGAAAAACAAGTATTTGCCGTCGATTTAGCATCGCACTTGGCAGTTCAATACGCACTTCCAAAAGCTCTGAGTGTTTCGCGGTTGGCTATCAATACTTTGATAACTTTACTGGGAGTTTTACCCGCCAAAGATAGAGTTATTCTCTTCATGCCGGTTTTATCAGCACTGACAAGGATTTGTTTAGCTTTTCCCCCATTGGCAGAAGACACTACGGGTTTGCTTCTTCAACTCGGAAGAGTAAGTTCTGCTCAAGCTGCTTTAGGGGACAAATCTGCTGAGAAATTGTGCCAAGCAGTAAATTCGACATTCTCATCTCTATTGCAGAAATCAATTCTCCAATCGAGAATTTACTAAACCACTTTGTAAATTGTGTACATAGACTTTATTGTATTGAGAATACAAGGAAGAACTTATTGTAAAAACTTCTGCACGATTTAGAAGTGTAGAATTAATGTTAATAAATTAATGTTGGAGAAAATTAGTTTTTATCCAATAAATTAAATTCAGGTCTTTTCTTTTTGTCCAAGTATTCGTGGGATTTAAACATTCATAGGTTCGACAGTTTTTTTGTACACTATTCAACTTTTTTAGAATGCACACTTGAATTTGAAATTTAATGAATGTTATCATGAATGTTTCAACAAAATTATTTTATTTTAATCAAAATTGTCCAAGTTTGGCGCAAATTCTCAAAAGATACATACAAATGCTGACAATTTGAACCAAATTTCATTATATTGAAACGGTCTATTCTACTTGAAAATAAACTAAACAATTTTAAGATTTTCTAAAGAAATTGATGAATTGTATGCAAAATTAATTCATTTTTCAAGAATAATAGCAAAAAATATGTAAATTATATAGGTAAATCTATTTCGAAAAAACAAAAACAGTAAATTAATTATTGTTTCAGAAGCTTAGAAAATAAATTGTCTCCAGTATACTCAGAAAATTAAAACCCGAGATAAGAAATATAGACTGAAAGACCACTTGCTAAGTAACTTTCAATTCACTATATAAAGTAAAAAAATTCGACTATCGATTTTTGGTGATCGATGTTCGTTTTCCGGGAAAATAAATTCTCCATTTTTCTTAATCTGTCAACATTTTAACTAATTTTCAATTGCTTAAACAATTATTATTTGTTTAAACAATATTTTTTCCAGTAAATCGTGAAAAAATGTTATTTTTCGGGATAAATGATACAGTTGATGGATGTCAAACGTAATATTTTTTGTTTACAATTTATTATGATGAACTGCTCAAGGTTTACAGGAGAAAAAATGTTTAAATAAATGAAAATTATTAAAATAATTGTGAACTGTCTTTCATAAAAATAACACTCATAGCATTCATTATATGCGTTATTAATTCCAGAAACTAGTCATTTTTCAAAATATACCAGGGAAAAATGGTTAAAACGAATAAAATAGTCTAAATGATAACCAAATATCATTCAAAAAATATATCACTTCAATCTCAATATTGGTAAATTGTTTTATTAATTCCAGAAAATAATAACTTTTCACGATAAATAGGGGAAAAAATTGTTTAAACAAATGAAAATTGTCTAAATAATTACCAAATTTTTTGAATGAGAGATATTACTCTCGAAATTCATCAACTGTATAATTTATTCTGCAAAATAATAACTTTTCACGACTTCTGGGTAAAAATGATTTAAACAATTCAAAATTAGTTTAAAAATACCATCTTTAGGATGAATAATACATAAAACTACTGTTTTGCATTTTTTATTCATTTTCCGGGTACAACACAAGGGGTTGGGGGGTCAACATGGATAGTTTTCGGATCGAAATTATTCCTTAAACATTCCTTAAGACGTCAATAAACTAATTTACAAAACGAACAAATCGGGGGAGGGGGGCTGGGGATCGATCACCAAAAATCATAAGTGGATTTTTTACATATGTATACATTTTGAGCATCTCAAAGTGGCATGAATTTCATAATTATTATACATGATATAATAGGAAATAATAATTTATTTTTAGTAAATTATTTGAAAATCAGTAGAAGAATGAATTAAGCACAATATAAATATTGACAAAGAAGTATGATTCTTTCATGGTATCGAAATGTGCACATGCAAATATTTGCAAAACCGTATAGAATTAATCAATTTACCTTCAGCAAACTGGTGTTATTAAAAAAGGAATGAATTATTCTTTGGCTTTCAAAGACCAGAAGATGATGGTATTTGAAGAGTTTGGAAATCTTATAAAAGATGGTGAGGATTATCCATAATTTTTTCCCATTTTGTATAGAGAAATATATTCCACGCAATTCAGTTGTGAATGGGCGCTCAAGGAATTGTAAATTAAAATCATTTTTTAATTCATTATAGAAGAAAGTGTAGTGGAGATACACCAAAAATGGAAAAACGTTAAGCGATAAATCTGTAATATTTAAGTTTGCATGTAACTACTATTCAAGGATAACATTTATGTTGACCAAAAATCTGTTTTTAATTTGGAATGTTTATTATTTCGAAACCGCAGACTAAAAGATTATGTGTAATGAGTATTGTTATCAGTGTTGTATTTTATCAAAATTTTAATAACCCCTGTCTTCCTTGAAGTTTTTGAAATCAAGATGTTTCTTTATTCTTTCTTTCCTTTTCTTAGTACATATTTTCATGTCTTCGCATTTTTCTTTTTCAAATTGAAGGAAAAATTTCAAAAGTAATATGTAGTAAAATATTGGGCAATTGTGTATTTAAAGTATTGAAGATTGCTATTTACAATTTTTAAATTAAATGATTTTCGGAATTTTTAACATCGCTTACAGATCTCGAAATTATTTGGGAATAGATTAATTAACTTCTCTAAATTCAAACGCAAAAATATATTGCTATAATCGTTATAATACAATATAGAAAATATTGTCATATTACGAACTATAATATAAAAATCGTGTTACAATATTACATATTAATTCGTAGTTTATCAAAAGATGGGGTTTAAAATTACAATGTCGTGCTTATATTAATGAACTCGTTTCTACACAAACCACTTTAAATGCCACTTCACGCTTCAAATTCTAGTGAAAAATCGAAACCAATATTTTCACAGTATCTCCGTTACAATTTATAAAATAAAGTAATTTCTCTAAAAATTAACACTTGCCCTTTTACAGGAATGCAAACATTTACAAAAATTGTATAAAACAAAGTAACAAACGTTGAAAATCATAACAAACTTTTTAATTTTCAAACATTCCCCTTCACGGTTCAACGTCCAATCTTAAAAAATAGAGGCAGACTATTTTCTTAAGTAGTAATTCAAATACAAAACTAAGTGTAACGCAATTACTTTCATTTCGCCATGGCAATAAATTAAACAAATTTTGATTTTTAGACGTGGACTTTGAGCACAAACATCTATTTTTAATAGGGGAAGCAGGTATAAAAAAACATTTTATATATTCTTTTAAGATAAAGATATAACCTAATCTCCCTTTTAAATTTAAAGTACTTATATATATTAAACTATGGATCAAATATTTAAGCGAATTTTTGTTCGTAGACATGATCCATTTTCAAATTTTTTTTTAAATATTTTTTTTTCATATTACGAAATTATTTAACAGTAGAGGCCATTCATAATCTACGTCACATTATTAGAAGAGGGTGGGGGGGGGGTGAAATTACACATTCCCATAGGAACTCGTTAGGTAATACTAGTAAGGGATGGAAAAAGTGAAAAATTCCGAGACATAGTTTATGAATAGCCACTGTAGCTTGATTTTTTTTACTCTTCCAAATATTGCATATATCGCTATCGAAAAAGTGAGAGTATTTTATATTGACAAAAAAACAGTCCATATGTTTAAAGTATGTTTTCTCTCTTATCCCTCAGTAGTATATTTATTCCCTTTCTTTTTAATTTTTAAATAAAATCCCTGTTCAAAGCACATTGTAAAATTCTGATAACCCAGGTATATTTCAAAAGGGACGGGCAGTTTTCCCCTATTACGTATTTTCAAAATACGTATTTATAAAACGATTGATAGATAGATTATCTCTTAAACTAACTTTTACAAAGTTTCAAGCCTATAAATGATTAATCTTTTCTCAACACTTCCATTAATTTATCTCGATTCTTTTTAAGATCGAAACAAACATAAAACTCGCACAAAAAAATAATTATAATTAAGACCCCAGTAAGAAAATAAAAATATGGTCTCTATAAGTGACGGAATGTAAATTTCTCGTTGCACCCATTAGCTACCATCAGAGACATTTCATTTGGTAATTGGTAATCAGTAAATCAAACAATAATACTGTTATTTACACCCGCCCTGGCAAACTGTAAGAATAATTGTTCCAATGTTGCTGATAATACTGTAAAGTCTTCGATACAATTGTACTTCTCTCTCAGAATGTCCATCACGCCGTACATTTTTTTCCATGTCGTTTTGGAATTAGTAACGTGATATGTCATGTAACCCTGAAAAAGTAAAAGACTGAATTAATTTATTGTATTAAATAAATCCCAGGGAATCTAAAATGTGAAATTTTGATTTGAAGTAGTGTAATTATTTTATAATTAAATATATAATTATATTTACTATGTGCTCATCACGAAGTTCACAATCAAGAGAATTTTCCATATCCTTCTTGATATTTTCTACATCAGTTTCGGGTCTTTCTGGATTGAGTTTGACATTTATGTCGTAACCAGCACCGAAACGTTGCTTCAATTGTTGACTCGGGCCGATGCATACCAACTGCCCTCTTACCATAATGACTAGTCGATTACAAAGAGCTTCGCATTCTTCCATGCTAAAGAAAAAAGGTATCATAAAATGAGATTTAATATATTGAAGATTATTCATGAGTCAAAAGATGAGAGAAAAGAAATGAGAATAATCATCGGATTCAAATTTAAATGATTTAATTTTGAACGTTAAAGTGGAAAAATGTCCTGTTAAAGGCCAGAAATTCATTTCGCGTTAGTTTGCAAACGTTCCTAAGAAATTTTTAAGCAAATCTAGGGGGTTATTAGTAATCAATTTATCATTAATGCGTGTTTTTTAAAGCTTAACTGGTTTCAATAAACTGAACTTTCTTATTTTTTTAGTATGAGTTCATCCGGTCCATAATTCATTTTCATTTGTGACCATTCCAGTGTTGGGTAAGTCATTTTTTTGAGTAACCAGTTATCGTTACGTTACTTAGCGAAAAAATGTAACTAGTTACAGTTACTAGATAAAGTAACTTCAAGTTACCTAAAAAGTTAATTTTTTGATTTCCCTAGTTTTATCATTTACAAATCAAAACAACTGAGATGATAATTAATAAAATAGTGAATTGTGTACCTAGGAGTGAAGCAGCCTTTTTTAACAAAGTAGTTCAACTTTCAACCAAGTACATAATTAAATTTTCAACCAAAAAAGACAAATTTTCAATAAACGAGTTAAATTTGCAACAAAAAATTTAATTTTCAACCAAATAGTTTCATTTTCTACCAAAATATTTTAATTTTCTACCTAAAAAAATGAATTTGAAACAAAATAGTTAAATTTTCAACAAATGAGACGAATTTTCAAATAAAATTATGAATCTTCAATCAAACCACTGCATTTTTAATAAAGTAGTTCAAATTTTAACCAGAAAAGTCGACTTTTCAAAAAAATAGCTGAACCATCTACATACATTTTTTTGCCAAAAGAGATTAATATGAACTTTCACCAAAAATGTTCGTTGTTTTTCAACCAATAAGTTCAACTTTCTACCAAAATAGATGAATTCTTAACATAAAATTTAATATTTGATATTATTTCTACCAAAAGGATTTTAATTTTAAATTAAACAAAGTTGAATTCAACCAAAAAGACGAATTTTCATCAAACAAAGCTGAATCCTCAACCAAATCAGATTAATTTTCTACCGAAATAGTTGAATTTTTGAAAAATGAGATTTTTTACTCAGAGATAAATTTTGAAACGAAAAAGCCGAATTATGAACCACAGAAGAAAAAAATGTCGTATAAATTGTTGAGTTTTCAAACCAAAAAAATGAATTTGCAACAAAAGAGTTAAATTTCCAACAAAAGTTAATTTGCAACCAAATAGTTGAATTTTCTACCAAAATATTTGAATTTTCTACCAACGAAAAAAACTAATTTCAAATAAAATAGTTCAATTTTCAATCAAAGAGATGAATTTTTAAAAAAATAGCTGAACCAAGAAAGAAAAAAAATTGCCTATAAATTGTTGAATTTTCAGACCAGAGACGAATTTTCTACAAAACACTTTAATTTTCAAACCGAAAATATGACTTTTCAACCAAATAGTTGAACTTTCTACCAAAATACATGCATTTTCAACCAAGTAATTAAATTTGTAACCAAAATAGATGAATTCTCAACGAAAAATATAATAGCTGATATTATTTCAACCAAAAAAGATTTAAATTTGAAATCAATCACAGTTCAGTTTAATCAAGAAAATATGAATTTTTAACAAATAGCTGAATCCTCAATCAAAAAAGATTAATTTTCTGCCCATAACTGACCATAAACCTTTTTTAATAGGAGATATACAAAAAACACAAGTAACTTCAAAGTAAATAAAATTAAAGTTCCAAGTTATTGCAAAAATCGTAACTAAGTTCCGTTACTTTTTAAAATAGTAACGAAATTACCATAAAAGTTACAAATAACGTAACTTTTCAGTAATTTAGTTACTTGTAACATATTACTACCCAACACTGGACCATTCAGATCGATAATGAATTATTTAAGCTAAATTTTGATCTTACCTGTGAGATGTGAGTATAATGGATTGTCCTGCCAATTGGCAAGATTTAATTACATGCCAAAGAGACCTGCGAGCGGCAGGATCGACGCCTGTCGTAGGCTCGTCCAACAGAACGAGATTAGGGTTACCAATCAAGGAAATCGCAATATTAAGACGCCTTTTATTTCCTCCACTGTAAGCACCACTTGGTTGAGCCGCACAAAGATTCAAATCTAAAAGGAAAAATTTGTCAAAATCCAGATTAAACCAAAAATAAACTTTACTTTCAGTTTGATTTCATATTGATTCTTACTTAATCTGTTGACCCATATCTCAACTTCTGAATCCAATTGACTTCTAGGAACGCCTCGAAGAAGTGCGAATAATCTCAAATGATCTCTGGCATTCAGCGAAGTGATCAGTGCCGAATTTTGAGGGCAATATCCCATCTGGCTCAAGTACTGCAATAAAAATTTGTCTTTCAGAGACTCCTGGATAAAAATTAAAATCTCACAACTTAAAGAATAGTAAATTTGGACCTACTTCGTTTCTGTTTGTATAAATTTCCTTTCCGCCCAAAAACATGACTCCACTATTAGGAAATTCCTCCCCAGTTAGCATTCTGAAAGTGGTGCTTTTTCCAGCACCATTTACTCCCAGTAATCCGAAGCATTCGCTCTTTTTGACCGAGAAGCTGATTTCTTTAACAGCAGCTAAAGGTCCGTAAGATTTGCTGAGTTCGTAAACCAAATAAATAGTGTCTGTATCTACTTCGGAATTTGCCATCATGTTGCTCTCGTTCATCTTTTCCCTGCTGCCTTGCATCTTTGCAGGATCGCCTACAAGAGTAAATAATAGATATTATTTGATTATACATCCTTCCCCAGAAATAAATTAAGATTTTCGCACTTCAAATAATTCTCTTTAAAAAAAAACGTACTCTGCGTTTTTAATTTACTAAGTTCAAACGCCACAGAGAACTTCTCTTTCTTCACTTGATCGTCCATATCTTCGACGCTATACTTTGGCTCATTTTTCTGTATTCTCATAAGCAAGAAAGGTATTATTTTATGCTCGAGTAATCCAAGGATCGCAAAAAATATCAGAGGTGTAAGACTCAAGTATAAAACACTTTCTTCAAGGTTTACGTCTCCCTTGAAGTCACCGAAATAGGGAAGAGAGTTTTCACATGTTCCATCAACGCAGTTGAGATCTGAAAATGAGTTAAATTAAATTGAGATAAAATTATGAAACGCAATGAAATAATAAAATTATTTTTCTTACCGCAGCAAGGGTTCTGAGCTAGACAAGCAATATCCAAAAGATGCTTTGACATTCGTCGACACACAGCATTTTTGCCTGCAGTATCGAAAAAGCTGAATTGGCCATGGAAAAAACTTATGTAGGGTATCAGCAGGAAAGCCCTTTTCTGAATCCCTCTGATAATGTCCACGATTTTATTGTCAGTTATGTTTTGCATCAAGACAACCAGAATCAATTCCATTGCAACTGAAACACATGATTTTTCTCAATATACTTAAATTAATTTATTAATTCTTAAATAATTAATTAAAAATAATAATCTTCGATGGATTTATTCATTCTGTCTACATTTAAGCTCCTATGTTTCCGCTCGTTTTTCACGTATTTTTGGTCTCATGACTTTTTCTACCAGTGATTAGTGCGAAAAGGTTTATCCTCACTTCGTACATTTTCAAATTAAAAAGTACTATTTTTAATAAAGACCGTTTCAAATTAAAAGCGTTTGAAATGGAACAATTTAACTTCATAATTAGACAATTTCAGCTTTAGACGTATAAAATTCAACAAATTCTAATTTATCAATATTGTACATTTACATGCTTTAAACATAAACAATTTTAATTTGAAGATTAATTAAGCATGAGTTATCTCCTACGGATTAGAAAATTAAAAGCTCTAACTTCGTCAGATGGTTAAAATCTTCTGATACATAAGGAAAATTTCGATCCATAAAAATATTAAAATTACGAAAATAGGAATTTTTTCAAACATATTTTGCTAACTCGCAGAACCAAGGCGTTTATTAACCGATTCCCAATTTAGTTTTCCAGGGCCCACATGAGCTACTTCTCCACAGTTTGGTAGTCGATTTCCAAAATTTGATTTCTTCGACCCACCATTTTGTACTTATTAATAATGTTTATCTTCTTTCAAAGAAGCCCGTACTAAATACATTGAAAAGTGGTTTCGGTGGGTTTTACCAAAATTGATTTTTGTTGAAAATATTTTTTTACAAGTCTCTTGATTTTTAATCTTTCAAATTCGAAACATTACCAATTTTAACCCTTTGCGGAATGATGCCATACATGTATGACACCTTTTTGACCTGATTTTAAACATTTTTCATATAGTTTTTAAAAAATTGCAAGAACAAAGAGCAAGTTAAAAATATTGTAGAGCTTCATTTGACATTACGAAATCTTACAAACATTTTTTTTAACGGAAAAGATTTTATAAATAAACAAAGTGAAAAAATACAGCTATTTTACACACTAAATGTAATTGAGACTAATCAACAACAGTAAATTATCTAAAAATAACGTCTAAGGGTTTTTTGGGTCGCTGATTATGAATCTGATGTCAAAATTTAAAAATTCAAAACGACGGATCCAATATGGCGGACAAAAAATTTAAAAACAAGTACCGTCGCTTCGAAATGGGATTTCAAGAATTTGTTGGGTTGCTGATTACGAATCTGAAGTAGAAATTCCAAAATTCAGAATGGCTTTTTTTTGGGTCGCTGATTTCGAATTTAGAGTCAAAATTGTGAAACTCAAAATGACGGATCCAATATGGTGAACAACAAATTAAAAAACAAGTATTGTATCCGCTATTTTCAATTTTGACTTCAGATTCGTAATCAGCGGCCCAAAAAACTCCTGCAGCTAGGGGGATGAAACTTTTTATGAAACTATTTACTATGAAAATCTACGCTATCCATGTCCAAGATTTTAGGTAGGAAACTTGGAACAGATTTTAGAATTTTTTAATCGATTTATGAGGTTTACGGGTTGAAAACGACTGCGTTCCCCGACAGTTAGGAGAATAAAATTTGTTTAAAAAATATTTACCATCACAATATACAGTATTCATATCTCGAATATCAGGTAAGAAACTTGGAACAGATTTTAGAATTTTTTGTTTGTTTTTTGAGACTTAGGGGTTGAAAACGACAGCGTTCCCCGACAGTAAGGGGGATGACATTTTTTTAAAAATATTTACCATCAAAATCTACGATATTCATGTTTTATATTTTAGGTAAGAAACCGGGAACAGATTTTAGAATTTTATTATCGATTTTTGAGGTTTAGGGGTTGAAAACGGCTGCGTTCCCCGGCAGCTAGGGGTATAAAACTTTTTTTTACAAATATTGTTCATCGAAACTTACAATAATCATGTTTTATATATTAGGTAAGAAACTTGGAACAGATTTTAGAATTTTTCAATCGATTTTTGAAGTTTAGGGGTTGAAAACGACTCCGTTCCCGGCAGCTAGAGGGATTAAACTTTTTTTGCAACTATTTACTATCAAAATCTACACTATCCATTTCTAAGATTTTAGGTAAGAAAACTTTTATATATTTTTTTTTCATTTCACATAAACGCTAGAAACTTCAGTCTCATTATTGTATCCACCATTTTGAATTTTGACTTCAGATTCATAATCAGCGACCCAAAAAGCCCCCGAGAACCCATTTTGAAACCACGGGACTTTTTTGTCATTTTTGTCCGCCATATTGGATCCGCTATTTTGAATTTTGGAATTTAGACTTCAGATTCGTAATCAGCCACCCACAAACCCCCCAAGAACCCATTTCAAGCCACAGAACTTATTTTTACATTGTTTTTCCGCCATATTGGATCCGCCACTTTGAATTTTGAAAATGTCAAAAATTGGACTCCAAATTCGTAATCAGCGACCCCAAAAAGCCCCCGAGCATGAAGTTTCAACCAATTTGTATGTAAGGAAAAGGATTAATATAAAAAATTGTTAATAATTTTTCAGGATTATTAATTTTTTACGTGCATTTAATTTGTAACTGTTCAGATTTCAAGGTTTCTAATCTTAATTAATAAACAATCTAAAGCAGGCTTCCGATTTGATATTGTACAATCTCAAGAACTTGAAATTCAAAATTAGTCAATTTTCAGGGTTGGTTTTTGATAGCTTTCATTTTAAATGACAAGCCAATTTTAAGTGATTCTCGTTTGAAAGTCGACTAATTTTTTATCGATTCGAATGATAATTTCCTAAAACATATTTAAGACTACCTTTGAAATTGTTAAAATTTTGAATATTTGTTTAAATAGTGTCTTATTTAAAAACCCTTAGAATGAAAAATATTCAAATTAAAAAGCTTCCAAATAGTAGTAAATTGTGAATTATTATTTTGAATTTAAAATTGATAAATTTTAAATAATTCTTCTTTAATTTGTAGTTCACATTTGACATTATAAAAATGTTTTCAGGTTTAAAAGTTTTAATTTTTTTTATTTTTACGATCCAGATACATTTTTGCAAACCGCCAAAAATCGAGAAATGGCTACGATTTTTTGCTTAGACTTCTTGTGGCCAACCTGAAATTTTTACATTGGAGAAACCGCTTGCACGCGAATCATGCAGTACATTTTAAAATACAGAGATTTATGGCTTTAATTTTGAAATTACTTACTGGCTCCAAGAGGCAAAAGACTCAACATAGTTATAACAGTGCTCGTTGACTTCTTCAGGAAACTGAATATGTAGACAACTGGCAATGTATTCATAGCAAATAGTAGAAGTAACAATGTCATAACGCCTAAAAAATCACAACTTCAGTTAGATTCAGGATTCTAATGTCGAAAGTTTTAATTTCTAGATCTCTATTTTCTTACCAAGTTCAGTTCCACGGAACATTCGAATATCCAGAACGGAATCGACGGTATAAAATCCAACAAGAATGAAGATCATCGAGATAATGTAGATGTAAAAATCAAAGAGGAAAAAAGTTCCCCAGTATAACCAGCTCGGAACTCCAGTCATTCTCTGAAGTTGTTTTACTCCAGAAGAGGATTCTCTCAGTGGATGGATAACGTACAAAGCGATAGTCGGATACAAAAAGACAATCAAAAGTAAAACTCTGCCGAAAGTGTCGTCTTGAGATTCGGCAATCTCTTTGCTTTTGAAAGCGCTCGGAAATTTCTGACTCGACAAATTTATTTCATATTCTTCGCCAGCTATCGCTTTAATCAGAGTGTTCATCATGATATTAACCGAAATAGGAATGCTGAAAGAAGCTGTTTCAGAGTAAAAAGCATTGGCGTGAACTGTCTTTGATTCGTCGACTTTCAAAGAACCTGCGGCAATTAGATTGTTCCGGAAAATCGCCAAGTCCTTTTTCGCAAGATCAAGCATTGCTAAAAAATTAGATAATACATAATCTATTAATTAAAACAATTTTTTATTTGAATTAGTCATAACTTTAATTTCAACTGCGGGAAATTTACCTGTGGAAATGTTATTTGCTCCGACATTTATTGCCGCGCCATTAAAATTCTTAACAACCCTTTGAAAGGAATTTCCAAAGCTATCATCATTCGAGGAATAGAATGCTTCTGCAGATCTGTATTTGTCGAGTCTAATGGGGACCTCGGGACTTGTATCACGAACAGCTTTGTAATCGAGTGCAATCAAAAGAATGCTTATCAAAGGAAGAAAGAGCTGGAAAAAATTAAGTTCAGCAGAGATCTTGATAAAAAATAAATTGAATCGAGTTTTTTGACTTACAGTTAAGAAAAGAGTGAGCAAATTCTTTCGGGTGTATGTGAATTTCTTTAAGAAGAGGGCGATTGTAGACTGCACAAGAAGCTTTTGCCCTTGTACCTTTTCTATTTCTTGCATATTTGGTCTGCAGGAATCCACCTCGTCTTCATCTTCTTTCGTTGCTCTTTAAATAGTTGAATAATTGTTACAATCAGAAATCATTATTAGATTCAATTTATTAAGAAAGCTTACTTGAGGAAGACTTGTTCCAAAGTTATAAGCGAAACACTGATGCCATTTACACCAAGATCCTTTTTCTTCTCTTCGATTTTGTCCAGATCATCTGGTAATTGACTCGTGTAAGGGACGCTAAAAACCATTTTTCCACCGTCTAAATTTATCAATTGGCTTCCTTCAGTTAGTTGGTTTCTTATTTTCTCAAGATCGTATCCTTTTTCGGTCGATAGTGTCACCTCGATATTTCCTTGACCTGAAATTTAAAAAAATGTGTGAGAGAATTGTGAGAATTATTGGTGCGGAAAATATACGGCATTTTATTTTTGAAGCGGAAATTTTGATATGTTTCATACGCGGAGCAGGATGGAAACTTTCTTTGTTTTTTGAATTACTAAATTTTTACTAAATTATCTAGAAAAAAGTACAAAATGGTTTGAGAATTTTCAAATGAATCATCAGGGTTGCTAAAGGACAGGAAAGTCTGAAAAGTCAGGGAATTTAAATATGGTCAGGGAATATCAGGGAATACCTGACAGAATCACGGAATTTTTGATAAAATAAAGTTAAATTTTATAGAATTCTGTATGACTCTTGTCACTAAAAGTGCTGAAGGAAAATTTAGAAATAAACAGTATTTTGAATTAAAATTATTGATCTTCTAGGTATATGGTTTTTTATACCTAGAAGAAAATTTTATAACGGTCGGGGAATATAAAAAAGTGGTCAGGGGAAACACAGGGAATTTCGTAATTGAGATTTTGTAGCAACACTGATGAATATAAACTTGATAAAAAGATAGAAAAGTTTTGATAACAGAAATTGAAACTAAAAAGAAAGAGCTTATTAAAAAATACGAAGTTTATTTAACTAATTCTCAGAAAATTATTATTTCCATAATTTTTATAGTTATTTTCATAGATGACAACTTTTTTATTGTTTCGGGAGGATAGAACAGTCTTTCCAAAGATTCATTTTTATGCACTAAACCATAAAAGACGTTTCTGTTATATTAAAGACTTTTGGTTGATAAAAATTCGATAAAAAAATTTAATGGAAATAAAAAATGTAAATGCAGCTAATTTTTCGAATACAAATGAGCGTATTAAATATATATATTTACCTAGCTCAGCTCACAATAATATTTTGGTTTAAGGGTTTTTAAATAATTTTTTTTCTAGCTAGCTTCAAAATTTTTTTTACATAATTCGGAACTTCATACTGATAAAAGAAAAACATTAGAAAAACAGATGAGCAGTTGAAAACATGAAAATAAAACACGGAATTTTGTATTTCTTATTTAAATTATCTTTTTTCGTTTAGCTAATCTTAAACAATACTTTGAACATAGTAAAAACCATGACTTTAATACAGATTATGTTTCTAAATATTTTTCGAAAAATTTATTAAACAGAGACATTAAGCCTAAGACGTTCCCGTCTAAAAAGTTCGGTTCTTAGTCAACTCTACATATTCTGTAATGTTTGAGTTATATTTAATTACTTTTTCCTGATCGTTTAAAAAAGTATTTTGAACTCAGGACCTTTTACTGATAAGAAGTCAATATAAAAACAATTGTTAAATCTAAGGCATAAAAAGCTCAATGAAAGCCAGTATTTCATATTTCATTTTCAGTTTTTGATTTTTTTTCTAGCTAGTTTAAAAAAATCTGTTAAATATCTTGAAACTTAACCAGATAAAAAAAAATCGAAAAACGTATAAAGATTAAGGAATGAAAAATAGATAAATAGCAGAATTTAAAAATGCTCCCTAATTTCTTTTGCTGGTGTTTTTTTGTTGATTCCAAAGTTCCGGGGCGTTTGAAATAATTTGTTAAGCTTGCTAGAAAAAATATAATTTTGAATCCCACAAAATGACTATGTAGAAAAAGCGGTGCCTTGCCGTTTTTTATTGTTTCGACTTTTCAATGTTTCTAGTGTATTTTGATAGGCAGAGAACCCTCAAATACCCCAAATATTTTGTAAGCTCAGTTAGATAAATATATTTTTTAACACGTAACTCACTATTTTACAAATGATTTAAGTTAATTTAATTTTCCAACAAACGATGAAGAATAAGAATTGAAATTTTGGGTTCGATTATACAATATACATATACTTATTTTGTGTACATTATTACTACCCCTATTTTTTTAGAACAACCCAATAAATTGCCATAAAAATCATTTGTGTAAGAAATCAATTTTTTAATTAAATGTGAACGGTATATCATAAAATGTGTTGAATTATTACCATAGAGTTTTTTGAGAAACATTGGAGTTCCGTAGCTTTTTAATCGTCCCAAATGAATTATGGCTGTTCTGTCTCCTAGGATATCAGCTTCTTCCATGTTGTGTGTACTGATTAGAATTGTTTTCTGTCCTCGCATTTTCTGCAATGAACAAGTTGTTTCATAAAACGTTTCTTTCCACATTTTTTATATCAATTCTAATATTTTTCGCTTATCCGCTTACCAATAAAATATCCCAAGTATCTCTCCTGCTTTCAGGATCCATCCCAGAAGTGGGTTCATCCAATATCAGAGTCTAAAGAGAATTGAAATTAATTGAAAATTCAATTTTTAATATCAACATATCTAGAGTTAACAAATTAACATCCATAGAGAATTAAATATTTCTTATAAATAATTATATATAATAGTCGAGAAGTGTTCGCAGCTAATATATTCTGTTCGCATCTAATACATTCTGTTCGCAGCAAGAAGTTGGTTCGCAGAGATGCTTTTGTTTTTTATTCCTGTTTTTTAAGTTGGTTCGTTTAATTAATTAAAGTTTAGCAACACATAGATGTGAAATGAAATCGTATTCAATTATGAAATTCTTTGGGATCAATTTAAAATTTTCAACATTGTAAAACAATATGAAATTAATATGTAACTGGTAACTAATATTTTGTAAATAAAGAAGAAGCCTTTAATCTTTTTGACTTCTGATATTAGTTTCAGTGGATTCAGTAAAAATAATGAAATTGCTCAAATCTATTACAATTACAATTTTTCAAGCATGAGTGGAGTCTTTAACCTTTTTAGTTTATTATGCAAAAAAATTAAGAATTATTTAAAATACTATAAAAGTTGTATGACTTCCCCATTTGTATATACTTCAAAACTGTAAATTGAACAATTTTATATTTTACTTAATCAGCTTCCAGCTTGAAACTTTCAACATTAAATTATTTCAAACTGGAATCGTTTAAAATTAAACAACTTTGAATTGAAAGCATTTGAAACAGAATAATTTTATATCGAAACAATGGAAATAGTTTGGTTTCATTTTTAAATCTTTCAAAACTGTATCATTTGAAAATAATTGTATTTTATAGTTGAAAAAATCATTAAAACCAATATTTAGCTATATAATTAATTTTAACCTGTAATGTCCACAATTTTATGGTTTTGAATTTACATTAAAACAATATTGTGAGCTTTTAATATTTTGAACTATAAGCCTGAATATATAAATGTGATTATGTTAATTTTTTTGATAAAAAATTGACTCGAAAAACGCAAAAATCTTGGAAAATAACTTTCAAATTTAATTCCTTCAAAATTGTAGAATATAAAATTGAAAGCGCGCTTTTGTTCTAGAATGAGTATTTCAAATTAAACAATTTTAAATGAATACCTAAAATTGTATACTTTCAAAAAATTGTAAGCTGAAAATAAATGAATTTTACAAGTTAATAATGGACCATTTTCAAATTTAGAGCGTTTAAATTAGAAAAATTTTGAATTTAAATTGTAAAAAAATGGTACAATATAAATGTATAGACTTTAAAATTTTTAATTCAAGTCTTTCAAAACGTAAAAATTGAAATATTTCGAAAAAATATGAATAAGTGAATTTTTTAAACGTAACTTTACAAATTTCCAAGGACCTTTCTACTATTTGATTGAAATTTAAACTACTTTGGTTAAAATTTCATATTTTTTTGTTGTTGAAGATTCATAATTTTAGTTGGAAATTTATCTCTTTGGTTGAAAAATGTTTTTTCTGTTTCGAAAATTATTTTTTTAAACTAAAAATTAACCTATTCTAGTTTTTTGGTTGGAAATTAATATTTATTTGTTGAAAATTCAACTATTTGATAGAAATGTTTTTGTTGTTGTTGAAAATTAATCTTTTCAACTAAATTGAACTATTCTAGCTTTTTAGTGATTTTTTTTTAAACTGAAAATTTAAATATTCCAGTTTTTGTTGAAAATTTATCTCTTTGAGTATAAAATTCTACTAGATATTTGGTTTAAAATTCACGCATTCTGTTAAAAATTCGTTTTTGTTCTTGTGGCAAATTAATTTGTTTTAACTGAAAATTTAACTATACCATTTTTTATTGAAAATTTTATTCTTTTTTAGTTGACAATTCAACTATTTTCTATCAAATTGTTTTATTTCGTTGAAAATTATTCTTTAGTAGAAAATAAATCTTCTTGGTTAACCATTTCCAAATGTAGGACGTTTAGAATTTAAATTTTTTAAATTTGATTTGCTGAAAAATGGTACAATATCACATTTATAGCTTTAAAAATTAAAAATTCACATCTTTCCAATCTTAAACATTTTTAATTGAAAAATAATTGAAAAATATCAACAAAAAAAGCATTAATATTCAATATTTTTAAATTAGCTTTTCAATTTACCAAACTCCTTTCCAAATAAATTTGAGAACAAAAATTTGCGGTACAAGAAAAACCATGCAAAAACTAGGTATACAAAATCGAATTATTTTTAATTTAATAATGTTTCAAAGTGAATTTTTCAAATTAATTGCCATTTAATTTATTTTTAAGTGATTAAACTGTACATTTAAACTCGAAATCATAGTAATATTGTTTTATGTTTGTATCTTATTGGCAATGCAATGTTTCCCGCTCACTGTAGCGCGCGTATATTATTGCTAGTAGAATAGTAAGTGACGAGGGGTCTCTGAACTTTTTGTGAAATATTTTGAAATTACTTGAGATCTTTCTGAAATCTTTGAAATATTATTCAATCTTTTGAAAACTTTCTAAATCATTCGAAATCTTTTGAAATATCTGAAAATTATTTGAAATCTTTCTGAAATCTCTGCGACGCCTTGAGTTTTCTGAAACATTTTGAAATCTTCGAAATCTTTGCGAAATAGTTCAAGTCTCCTGAAATATTTCGAAATGTTTTGAAATCTTTGTAATCTTTGTGTAATCTTTGAACTTTTTGTGAAATCTTTGAAATGTTGAAATCGGATGTACATTCAAAAAGTCGAATGGTCTACCCTTCGGAAGATGCGGAAGAGAAACTTACAGAGGCATCGCCGATTATTGCCATTCCGAGACAGACTCTTCTTTTTTGACCTCCCGAAAGTTTGGCTGGCACTACATCTCTTTTTGGTGATAATTTTAGATTATTCAGCAGGAGATTAACGTCGTTTCTTACTTGAGCCTTTGTTTTATTTTTATTCTTTAACTAAAAAGAGGACTTTATAAATGAATGGAATCTTCATAAAATAACAAATTAAGAATGGAATTAAATATAAAAATTCTCACTAAGCCGAAAAATTCGATTTGTTCGAAGACATTCAGATCGGGGAAAAGCATATCTTCTTGAGGACAAAGACCCAGATCGTTTACAATTTCATCCATTTCATCGCCGGCTTTCTTTCCATTTATAAGAACCATTCCTTCGGTAGGACTCAGCAAACCTTGATAAATAACGTATTAGATAGTTTGGTTAGTTATTTGTTACTCATTTATTGAGTTTCTTAAGATAAAAGTAAAGGTCTTCTACTGACCAGTTAAAATTGACATCATTGTGGTTTTCCCTGCTCCATTGTGACCAAGCAATGCTGTTATCTGTCCTTTATAAAAGTCTATCGAAATTCCACGAAGCGCCTGGTGTGTCTGCAATTGAAAAAAATTCGAAATCATTCAAAAGTTAGAGAATCTAAATTTAATTGTTAGAATCACTACTTACAGCGCGACTCAGAAAATTTGTGACATACGATTTCTTCAAATTTCGAATCTGAATTCCCGGAGTATAAACGTCTTTAGGTACCGGTTCAAAGGGTTTTCCCTCCATATTTTTGTAATCACAATCGTACAATTCCTCTTCCGAAGAAACTCTGTTCATTTTCGATCTCTGAAACAACCAAACCCTCATTAGGACCAAATTTAAAACCTCCTTTTCATCATATTTGGCAATTAAAGTCTACCTGTAAAAAGTAGAATGGATTCTTTGCGACTCCGTATTTTCCAGGGAAGACCGAGTAAGCGTACAGGGTCAAGAAAAAGTGAAGCAGTGTTCCTAGAATCGAAAAGAAAAACATGCCCCCCAAACTTCCTTCACCTGGGTAATCCTCATCACCAACCACGAATAAATTACTCCATCGAACTCCAATCACTGAAAATGAATTTCATTAACTACCTCAAATCCCGCTTCATTTTCATCTTCCAGTTTTAAATTGAATACATACATCTTTTCTCATAAACGTTTATTTCCTGAAACGTTCTAAATACGAGATAATTTGGGAAAAATATACCCAAGTATGGTATCAAACTGAAAACTGTACTCTTCACGATAAATCTTTGCAACACCGATGATCCGACATATAATGCGAGAATTCCAGAGATCATGAAGAGTGCTAGAAAAAATATTTCCGATTATAAAGTAGAATTTGAAAAAGAAGGGTGTTGAAACGCTTGGTCGAAATTTTGGTAAAGTAGTTTTGGGGCCATACTTAAATTACGTAACGGATTATAGGCATTCTCTAAGACCCCCCGGCCCCTGCAACGAATCGTAGCAAATCCCCCCCCCCCACTCTTTCAGTATGTAATTTATGGTATCCAGAAATAATAATAATACAAGATTTGCAGGGTGACAACTTCATTTTCAAAGTTCCCTGATTTTTCCTTGACCAATTTTTCATTTCCTCAGATCATTGACATATACCAGCATTTTAAACTTGTAATATTTTTAACGTAGGACCGTTTATAAACGGGATAAAACAATATTTCAGATACAAATTTAAAATTTTCATATTCATTTATTTATTTTAAACAAAAACATGACTTTTCTACCATAAAAGATGATTTTTTAACAAAATACTTGAATTTTCAACAAAATAATTAAATTTTCAACAAAACAATTACATTTTCAACAAAACGATTGAATTTTCAATCTAAAAAAATTTATTCTCAACAACAAAATGTAATAGTTGATATTTCAACAAAGAAAAAGAAAATTCATTAAAAAAAATTAATTTTAAATCCAAAAAGACGAATTTTCCACAAATAAAGATTTTTTAGTCATTAGATAAAATAAATTTCACCTAAATTGTTGAACCTTCAAGCCAAAAGACGATTTTTCTGTACAAAACTTGAATTTTCTACGAGAAAATATTAATTTTCAGCGAAAAAAACTAGTTTTCAACCAAGTTATTCAACTTTTATACACGCAGTTGAATTTTCAGTTAAAAAAGATCAATTTTTAACAAAATAGTTCAACTTCCGACCAAAGAGATGAAATTTCAACAAAAAATATAAATCTTAAAAACAAAATGATTTCTTAACAAAGTGGTTCAACCAAAATGTTCAAATAAAACAGAAAAATCCTTAAGCAAAGAAGGTTAATTTTCAAACAGACAGTTGCATTTTTATCCAAGATAGATCAAATTTCTACTAAAACAGATAAATTTTTAAATCAAAAAGACAAGCTTAAAAAAAAGATTTGAATTTTCATCCAAAAAAGATTTTAGTTTCACTTTTCAACATCAAAATATGAGTTTTAAACAAGAAGTAAATTTTCTACGAAAATACTTAAATTTTCAACGCAAAAAGACGCAATTTCTGCTAAAATGGATGAATTTTTAAATTAAAAAAACAAATTAAAAAAAAAGGTTGAATATTCATCCAAAAAAGATTTCAGTTTGACTTTTCAATACCAAAATATGAGTTTTAAATAAAAAGGAAAATTTCCACGAAGATAGTTGAATTTTCAACCCAAAAGAATGAATTTTCAACAAAACAATTGAATTTTCTACCAAAAAGGATGAGTTTTTAACCAAATTGTTGCATTTTTAACCAAACAGTTTCATTTTTATCCCAGAAATATGCAGTTTTTACTAAAATAGATGAATTTTTTAATTAAAAAGACAAATTTTCAAAAAAATAGTTGAATTTTCATTCAAAACAGATTTTAGTTAACTTTTCAACATCAAAATATTAGTTTTACATAACTTTTTAATAAAATATTAAAATTTTCAAATGATCAAATTTAGAACCAAAAAGATAATCTTCAGGAGGAAGCAAATGCAAAAAAAAATACAAAGCAAATAAATTACTAACAAGAATATTATATCAGGGTTACCGCAAAACTTAATTTTTAAAATTCCCTAATATTTCTCAGACCAATTTTTCATTTTTCCTGTCCAATAATATTTAAAGACCAGAATCTTAAGCTTGTAAGATTTTTAACCAAAATATTTTATAAACGGAACAAAACCATTTACTTATTTAAAGTTATAGAAATTCCCTGACTTTTGCACGATTTTTTCTAAATCCCTGACTTTTCCCTGACCAATAAAAATTCCTGACTTTAAACAAATGTTGCTGGCAACGTTCGTTTTTCACTCACCAGGTTTATTTGGCGCGTAAAGTTAAATTCATATTAAATTTGTGTATAATTACTGCGAGTTGTTTGTTTCATTTGCCAATTTACAAAAATTCCGTACATAAATGAAGGACCTCCCCCCTACAGTAACAAATCGTAACAAAATCTCTCGACCCCTCCCCCCTTGAGTTGTTACGTAATTTAAGTGTGGTCACTTTCCGAGTGAAAGCACCTTTTTTCAATTTGAAGTAGCATTCTATTTTCAGAGACTGATAAGGGTGTTTGCACACGGGTACTTTTTTACCGCTATGTTCGGAGACCTTTTTCTATAACCCTTAAGATATAATTTTTTGAATGAGGCTTACATTTTGAAAAATAGGAAGCGATATGCATCCCGAAAGCTATTAGATGAGTAACATGAACAAGGAGCATTATAAAGACAATGAAGACGTTTCCGTAATATAAATAAGCCTCGACTTCCGACACGAAAGCGTTCGTGAATAATATTAAAAGCGGGGTGATGTAAAGAATACTGAACAGCAATCCGCTCACGAGCCAACTTAGCAAGTTTTGATAATTCTTAACGCCATTTAATGACATTAGGATCTGAAAGAACGAACTTTTTAGTACAACTGAATTCAGAAATCCATTCCATTTTAATCAATTCGAATTTTACGCATACTGACATTCACTCCTATGAACTTCTCGTTTGCTGCAAAGGTCGCCTCTATGCAGAGTGGAATTAAAAATGCCATAACTGCAGTCATTGAGTACATCGTTCTTATCATTTCGTCGTTATCGTCTACTTTAATGTGTGGCGGATAAGGCATTTGCTGTATTGAGATCTGAAATTCATAATTTATTTATAATATTATAATCTATTATAATATTAATAGTAAGAGTATAATTATTTAGAAAAGTTATTAAATTATTTGGAATGAAAATTGATTCGACTCACTTCGCTTTTGTACGAAGAATTTGGTGCTTTCATGTATATGAAAGCTTCATCGAGACACATCTGCACTTGCACAAACGGATAGGCGTCAACGAAAGCTTTGATTCCATTGATCATATCAATTGGAGATGTAAACGGGAATTTTGGAATTAAATCAGACTTAATTGTATAGTCTAGGTGCTTCATAGTTGAATTGAATCCCTTTGGATCTTTAAAAACGACGGCTAGAATCATGTTAGTAGGATCGACAACCTTTTGCAAGGCATACCTTTGCAACAAATCATCCTCATGAGAAAAACCTACTACATCTGTTAAAAGAAGAGAAATGTATTTGGATTAAGTTCATTTAATTAAAACAATAACAGGTATACCCTGAAACTATCTTTAAAAATAATATTTAATAGTTAGGGGCAATTTAAATGTTTAAAATTTCATTAACAGTATTGCCAATTTTTGTTCAAGTTCTTTAAATTAATTCATTTCTGCAACATTTATTACGATCTTCAGTTTAAACTTATTCATCCTTAAAATTCAAGCCTCAACATTAAAAATTGCTCACTTATAAACCTAAAAATTAAACATGTTTTTCTTTTATTTTTAACGCATACCAATTAAAATAATTTTCTAAACTATACAAATTTTAACTCTAAATTCATTCATTCTTAATACATTTTAGTTTTACAAATTGATATTTTCAATATCAATTGTTTTGAAGTTAAAACGGGTAAATTGTTATCACCTTATTTAAAAATTCATCATTTTTAAAAGGTGCTACTATCTTATATTAATACATTATGAACCCTTCAACTGTTAACTACTACAAATTCAATTTCTAGATCCTTTTAATTGAAAATGGATCATAAATTATATAATTATTATAATTTTTGTTAAAAGTGTGATGTTTTTTAATATAATATAGGTATTATAATATAGGTATCTGATTCTGATACAATTTCTTGTCCTCTTTCGAAATTTATTGGAAAATTTTAAAAAGTTCAAAAATTACAAAATGGCGATGGTTTTTCTGAAAATATTCAAAGTCAATTTATTTAAAATTCCACCGTTCTTTTTTTCTCTTGATTTTTTTCTAGATTCGCCCTCATGTAATATTATATTTTATATAGTTATATTAATATTATTATTATTATATTAGTATATTATAGATATTCTGCCCCGCGCCTGAGCTTTGTTGAGAAGATACTTTTTTTGCCAAAAAAAGGAAAATTCAAGTTTTTCGCCAAGACGATACAAGATACGAGCCAAAACGATACCAGATACGAATGAAGTGAAAGGAATAAAATTGACACTCTGAAACAGGTCTAGAAAAGTTTTGTTGACACTTTTTTCTATCTCGCGTTTGTTTCGAGATTTTAGTGAAAATATTTATAAAATCCTTTAAGATTTTTTTTTTCAACAATACAATTTTATGGTGTCATCAAAATAGCAAAAAGGAACATAAATTAACAGTTTCAACAACTTCTAACTTGAAACTTTTTCCTTTGAAGTCGGCATTTTTGAAATACTCGATACTCTCAATTTTTTCCACAAAAACGTTGTCACAACTGTTAAATTACGTCTTTTTTGTTTTTTCAACACAACATAAAATCGAATTGTTGAGAACAAAATTAATGTTTAAGGATCCTATACATATTTTCGCAAAAAGCTCGAAAAGAAACAATTTAGTTCTTTTTTGACTTTTTCATATCTTGTGTCGTTTTGGCAAGAAATGTGAATTTTCGTTTTTTAAACAAACAAAAATTCTATCGTCTCACCAAGATGCTGGCACAGGTCAGAATATCATGAAATATACTATTTACATTCGAATGAATATAGAAAGAAAGAGAGAGAAAAAAAACGGTGGAGCTTTGAATGAATTAACTTTGAATATTTTCAGAAAAACCGTCGCCATTTTGTCACTTTTGAACATTTTTTTAATTTTGTAACGGATTCCGAAAGAGAACGAGAAATTCTAGCAGAATTAGAAAGAAAAATATAAATACCTGCGTTAAATTGTAAAATATAAAACCGTGAACTAAAATATAGATCATTTTTTGATAATCCGCCTTTCAATGTTTAAAATTCACACACATAACTTTGTCAATCGATAAGACACGTGTCAACCATGTCGTCTTATTTCCTTTGAAAAACAACATATTTGAGTAAGTCTTATAGTTCATAATATATTGAGGACAAGGGAGTGTCCGAGATTCAGAGTCTCAGAAACTTGTAATCAGCAAACGTTGGTCAACTTTTAGTATATGACTTTTGTCACTAAACAGGTAAAAATAGGGAAATTAAAAAAAAAAGATTAATTTGGAATTAGTGATTTGAGAATAAGATATTCGGAATATACCATTTTTTAAATTCCTGGATTATATAATTTGTTTGAAAAAGTTTTAAAATTTGATAAGTTTAAGGAACATAATTGAAACACTGAGAACTACAAATAGGTAAAGCCCACCTTTGTTAAACATAGTTTTTTGCAGTTTCAAGTTAGAAATATTTAGAGAAAAAATTTTAATTTGACCAAAAAACGTGGTTAAAGCTGAGGTGTTTGTTGAGAAATGATTTAAAGCATTACAAAATGCGCTTTCAAATAATTGGAAATGACAACTAGGTAAAGCCCATTTCATTTTTCCTTCACTCTACTCTAAAAATTAAAAAATATATATATTTATAAATCTTGAAAGTATAGCTCATAAAAACCACTTGCCTCTATAGCTTTCTCAGATTTTTCTATTTTAAATCCTATTTTTCAAACGCACATTGCAAAATTATATATTTTCTTAATTTCGTAATTTTGGCTTGTCGAAGAACAGTTAACGAGAAAGCTTTATATCCCAGTATCACATATACTCCAAATTTTGTAAATATTTGTTGCTTCATATGAATATTAATGAATTCACAATAATTACCATACATTTTCAGGAACTTTGCAATAATTTTTATAATTTTTCTGGTAACTTTACATAAATGTTCAGTAAATTTCAAGAAATTTTTTGTAAGTTTAAGGTAATTTTCAAGAATTAAATTTCGTAAGTTAAATACCAAGTCTGTAGCTTATTTTCTAAGTTTGCATCGTAAGTCTAAGTTTCTATGAAAGTACCGCCAGGCCACTTTATTTTTTTTCGCTTCTTTTTGTTATTTTCAAAAAAGTTCTAGCTTTCTTCGTTTTCGAAATAATGGCAATAACCACGACTTTTTCAAAATGAAAAAACTCCATCTTTTTCACTTTAACTCGCTCTAAATCACAGAATATTTGCAGTTTTTTCTTCAAATTTGAAGAAATTATGTTTCAAGGTATACTTTGAGAGGTAAAAAACCTTAAATTTATCTGTTTTGTTATGAAAAATGGTTAATAATGATTTTCTGAGTGAGTGCACCGAAAAGGTTCCAATACTTTAATTCGCAAAGTCTATCGACGTAAGTTTAAGCAATCAAAAACTTCCAGTGAATCAAATAAATGTTCATCAGAATCTGTAGCAGTTTTCTGTAAATTAAAGCAGGGTCCGCTGCGGATTGCGATAAAAATGATAAAATCCTCAATTTCAGTAGAAATTAAAATTTACTCTCGAAATATTAAGATTCTGAATGCCGGTGAAAAAGATTTGATCTAAAAAAGTTAACCACTTCACAGTAAATTGTTTCAGAATTTTGAGATTACAATTTCACAGATCTTAAAAATCGGCCTTCGGTAGAAATTAAAAATAGAATTTTCAATTTTTTACACAAAAAAAACTTGCTCCTGGGGTATGGGACGCTAAATAAGAATAATAAATGTTTGATACCAAAAAATTGTTTAGTTCCGAGAAAATCAAAATTTATTGTGACGGTGTCGCACTATGACTGACGATTTTTTTACTGAAAGGCCCAAAAAAAAAGATAATTTTTTTCCATAAGTTAAAACAATCTCAAGAAATATTGGTGCTGAAAGGAAGGAAAAAATTATTATTACGCTCAAATCCTAAGATACAATTTTAACCAAACTTTAAATTATTTTTTTTTTTTATTACTATATTAAAAAACGAGAATTTGGACAAAAACATTTGACACAAACTGTATTTGATTTTTCAAGCATTTTTTATGCAATAAGCCCCTTTTCGGAAAATTGTTGGTTATCTATTTCTGTATTACCACAGTTCATTTATTATTACATTAATTGAAAATTAATCTAAAAATTATTTGTTTAAATCAACAAAGTAACTGTTTGTTCAATCATAGAACATGGTTATTATATGAGAACAAAATATTTAGTTGAACCAGCAAATTTTTCATTTAAAAAAATGGTTTAGTTAACAAAATTAAGTCCTAAAATACTATTAGTTTTGCAAATTGGTTTTTTTTTTTTTTAATTTTCGGAAAATATTCACAACTTTTGGTATTTTTCTAACAGTTTTGGAAATAAATTAAAAAGGGCAAGATACCGCTAGGTGTCTGACAGTGAAAGTAAACAGTTGTCGACTAAGCCGAAGGCATTGAAAATAAATTTCAAGTTTGTAGGTATATAAGCATGGACGTCGCGTTGTCTTTCTGATACACGTGGTCAACGTCAAATTAATTTTTTAAATAAATTTTCTAACTTTTCGATAGACTTATGAATTTTTGCGAAATTTTCCAAACAGTAATTTAAGGAAAATTCTGTAATTTTAAGGGGAATTTCCGAACTTTTGTGAAATTTCCCCTCCTGTGTGGTAAGAAAAATTCCCTAACTTTTCCTGAATTTTACATAGTTTTTAGGAAAAAATTCCTAGCCTTATTTAAATGTCCGAACTTTTACGGAATTTTCCCTACAGCTTGTTACGAAAAATTAATTAACTTTTAAGTAAGTTCCCATACTTTCCCAAAAACTTTCCGACAACATGTTAAGGAAAACTTCCGAAATGTTAGGATTATCAGCTTCCCGAACATTTTCAGGGAAATCCCCGAAAAATTTCTTACAGTGTACCATTGAGTTATGTGCTCGCGGCGCTTCTCTGGCGAATAAAACATTCGCAGTTCATTAACACATTTTTAAATTGAAGTGAAAATTTGCCAAAAACTTCTGCAGATTCTGATGAATATTTCATCCACTAGAAGTTATTAACAATTGTGTATAAAGCTTAACATTTTCAACTTTAATCTTAAATATCTAAAGTTTTAAATTAATTTACCATTTAAAGCATCAGATTCAATATTTTTAAATTTTAAGTATACATACAATTAAAATTTATCTACTACACAGTATATTTTTGAACAGTTTAAACTATTTTAAACGTCACAATTTGAAATTGTTGCATCCTAAACTTCTTTTTTTTCCCATTTTATTTTGAAATTTGTAATGTATTTCTCGAAATCCGTCAATTTCAAACCTTTATATTCGAAGCTTTTTAAATTTTAATTAGTCATAGCTAGGTATACTGTTTCCATATATAAAATGTATTGTAGCTATATTAATATACATATATATTTTAAAAGACTTTCAGTTAAAAATTGTTCACCCATAATATGTAAATTTATGTATCCATAATATGCAATGTAAAAATGGTAAAACTTTTCAGTTATTCAATTAAAAATGGTTCACGTTTGCCAACTGGTAATTTAACATTGTAAAATTTTCTAACCATAAAATTAGCAATTGTTAATTTTTAAATCATTCGAATTTAAGATAGTTCTCAAAAAAATTTGAATTTATTAACCACTTCTGTTACAACAGGAAAATAGTTTCTTTGCTATACAGGCTTTAACCCAATCATGATAAAAAGTATCGATCAATTAAGTACATTTGAAGAAATAAATAGTCGTAGAAATATTATTAAAAAAAGGATAGTAACCAATCAAATTGAAACTATCAACACGATTCTCTTAAAAAATTACTTACGCTCTGCACGAAGTCCAAGACACATTCGAGTTTTTTCCATTACATCCTCGGTGAAATTATTTTTCGGTAAAAACAAAAGTGTATCACTCTGCTGCATTTGATGTACGAGTTCCTCCTTCGTTTGAACTGGATAATAAGTGTCATTCTTTATTCGCTCAGGGGTTTTTGCCGACAAGTCTCTCGTTAATTGTGTGAGTGCAAACAAAGCAATCGGGAGGCAAATTTGTACGAACAATCCAATTTTCCAATGTCTTTTTCGAACTATCAAATTCTTCCACATAAGGAGTGAGAAAATTCTCCATTTGCTTGCCATGATCGTTGAGTTCTCACTACTTCTTTCGCTAATCCAACACCCCTGCTTTAAAAGTTTGTACCTTAATTTATCCTTGAAAGTTGATATATTGACTTTGTAGTTCTTCTGAATAAATAAACAATGCTGTGGTAGAATGTACTTACTTTTTTTTTATCGCGCGTATCGAACTAGAGTTCTTACGATACCCGCGGAAGTCTGGAGTTCTTTGAAATAGATGACAGGTGATACCAAGTCATTATTATCGCCCTGCTGATAAGCCATTATAATGAAAAGAGAAAATCGTAATGTGATAACATATATACTAATCGGATATTGATTGACGCATAACGCTCTGGCGCCTTTGTCTGCATAATTATTTTTTGATCATAACACAAAATGCGTTCCACTTAATACAAAGAATGCATAATTTCTAAACGGTTATTATTATAATTATTTTGATGATTTCTTGTCATAATGATGTCATTCATTGCTTTAATTATTATTTTCACAAATCCTTCCCGAAGATATTGGCAGATAACCTATCTTTAATATGTCATCAGATATCGAATCACTTGCACTGATAATCAGCAATTTGCGATAAAAAGTTACAATTCGTAAGTTCGTTGCTACGCACTTTTAACGAACGTGATTTACTCCGAGCTTCGATTACGACAGCAAAACTACATTCTCTTCTTGCTTCTTGATCGAACTGTCACACGAACAACACAAAAAACAGTCGTGTTCCACTTTGTCCTTTGGAATTCATATGTTATCACCTCCAGGGTTTCTGAACCCTTAAATTAACCTCAAAATTGGTTAAAAAAGGAGCGAGAATAGTAAAAAAAAACAATTGTTTGGTTATAGTTATACTATTTAGTTTGGGATTAAATGCACTTTTAATTAATAAATAGATTCGATTGATGGAGTAGACTGTGTGCGCGGCGAGAAGTGTTTATTGTTTTTTTTTCACAGGCGATGGTTTCCAGCGTTTCACGTCAACGCGTGATCACGTGACATAACCTCTTTACCAACCGACCAAATCGCCACAACCACGGGTCGACGGCACGGATCTGTCATTTATTTTGACATATGGGAAGTGTTACCTCAAAGGAATTTTCAGAACTTTAAAAAAAGATTTATAACAAAAATGGATAGTGTAAAAAAATTGCAGGATCGTGTTAAAGAATTGGAGAAACAACTGGCTGAACTTCAATCGAAAGATGTGAAGCCGAGCAGAGAAAAAATCGAGAAAATGTCAAGTGAGGTTGATCCTTCGAATCCATACAGGTATTTCAATTATTGAAGATATATTTAGTTTTTCGTATTTATTTGTAGCTCATTCTTTGAATTATATATGAAATAGATAAAAATATAAATTTACGTATAAATGTAATTAATATAAATACATATTTAGGAACTGCACTGTGTATTATTACAACAATTAATATTTTTCAGTCGATTAATGGCATTGCAGCGAATGGGCATTGTTGACAATTATGAAAGAATTCGAAGCATGACAGTCGCAATCGTCGGGGTGGGTGGAGTAGGAAGTGTAACAGCCGAAATGCTTACAAGATGTGGAATAGGGAAGGTCGGTTCCAAATTAATTTTTACGCTGCCTCGCAAAATTTAAGACCTCAGTTTACACACATTTATTATTTACCTTTCAATTATTAATTTAATTTCTCAACATTGTTTTTCAGCTCGTCCTTTTCGACTACGACAAGGTGGAATTAGCAAACATGAATAGACTTTTCTTCCAACCTAATCAAGTTAATCAAAGCAAAGTGGACGCTGCAGCAAAAACGTTGACATTCATCAATCCTGACGTTCAAATAGAAGCTCATAACTACAATATCACGCATAACGATCCCTTCGAACAGTTTAAGGACACGTTAAGGTAAATTTTAATCTTATTTCGCTCTTTAAAGGAAGAAGAAAATAAAAAAAGATCTTGTAAAGTTGATCTATCTTATCTAATATAATTGATGGGACTTTAAGCCATTCATTGGTGGAACCAGAGAGGGGCGATTGATCCCCCCCCCCCCGCGATATTTAAGAAATCAAATTTAAAACTTGTTTTTCTGAAATTCTAAACCACGTACCCCGCTTTGTTAGGTTCCGTAAATCTTTCTTAGAATTAATAAAGTTGTTCAACTCTTGTTAAATTTCAAACAAGTAGTTGTGAATTTTCAACAACAAAAATTAATTCACAACAAAAAACAATAGTTGATGTTTTAACCAAGGAAAGATTTTCATTAAAAATAAAAAATAGTTGAATTCAACCAAAAAGGTTCTTGAATCCTCAACAAAGAAAGATTTTTCAGTAAAATAAAAAAAAATATTCATCCAAAATTTAGAATTCTCAAGTCAAAAAGGCTTTTTTCTACAAAAGATGAATTCTCAACAAAATACATAACTTTTGAACCAAATAGTGAAATTTACAAGCTAAAAAGACAAGCTTTCTACAAAACAGTTGAATTTTTAATCAAATAATTAAATTTTAAACCAAACAGAAAAATTTTAAACGAAGAAGATTAATTTTCTACTAAAAAAATCGAACTTTAAAGAAATTACATAAATTTCGAACCAAATAGTTGAATTTTTAAACTAAAAAGGTAAATTTTCTGCAAAATACATGAATAACAAAAATTCACAACCAAACTTTTGAATTTTCAAGATTGGCGAATGTTCTATACAAAACAGTTGAATTTTCAACCTGAAAATATTAAGTTTCAACAAAAATGTTAATTTTCAGTCAAATAGTTCAATTTTAGGTTTAAAAAACTGGGTTTTAACCCAAAAAAATCAACAAATTACATAATTTTTTAACCAAAAGGTTCAATTTTCTACCAAAAAAGACCTATTTTCAATCAAATAGTTGATTTTTTCAACTAAACAAATAATTTTTCAACTAATAATGGAACAGTTAAATTTTCATTAAATAAAAATTAATTTTTAATCTAAAAAGCGAGTCTTTGACAAAACACTTGAATTTTCAACGCCAAAGTATGAAATTTGAACAAAAATGTTTCTTTCCAACCAAACAGGTAAATTTTCAGTTAAATTTGTTTTTACCCCAAAAAAGGCAAGTTTCAACAAAGTAGTTCTATTTCTAAACAAAGGGATGAATTTTAAACTAAAATTATGAATCTTTAACCAAAAAATGAAAAAAAATGTTTAATTATAATTTAAAAAAAATTGAATTTAACCAAAAAATAAGGATTTTCAACAAAGTAATTTAAACAAGATCTCTTGTTAGGCGAAAATGGAATAGTTAAATTGTCATTGAAAAACAAATAATCTTCAATCTAGAAAAGCGAATTTTCCACAAAGCAGTTGAATTTTATATCAAGTAGATAGTTGAATTTCCCACCAAGTTGTTGAATTTCCAAACCAAAAGAACGAATTTTCCACAATATAGTTGAATTTTCAACCCGAAAATATGAATTTTTAACAAAAAAGTTAATTTTCAACCAAAAACATGAATTTTCATCCAAGAAGATTAATTTTCTGCCAAAAAAGCTGAATTATCAACCAAAAAGATAAATTTTCAACTGAAATGATAAATCTTTGATAAAAAAAAAATAATTTAAAAAGAAAAAGTTGAATTTTCAACCAAGTGTTTGAATTTTCAACCGAAAAATATGAAATCTCAACGACAAATGTAATAGTTGACATTTTAACTAAAAAATATTTTAATATCAAACAAAAACAGTTGCATTCATTCATAAAAGACGAATTTTCAACAAAATAGTTGATTTTCCAACTAAAATTATGAATCTTCGACAATAAAAAATTAATTGTCAACTCTTAGCCAAGTAGTTGAATTTTAATAAAAAAGATATTAATTTCAAATTAAAAACAGTTTAATTAATTTAAAAAGACAAATTATCAACATAATAGTTGAATTTTCGACCCGAAAATATGAATTTTCAACAAAAAAGTTAATTTTCAACCAAAAACATAAATTTTCATCCAAGAAGATTAATTTTCTGCCAAAAAAGCCGAATTATCAACCAAAAAGATGAATTTTTAACTGAAATAATAAATCTTTGATAAACAAATTAATTTAAAAAGAAAAAGTTGAATTTTCAACCGAAAAAGATGAATTCTCAACGAAAAATGTAATATTTGAAATTTTAACTAAAAAAGGTTTTAATATATAAAAAAAACTGTTACATTCATTAAAAAAAAGAAGAATTTTCAACAAAATAGTTGCTTTCTCAACTAAAATTATGAATCTTCGACAATAAAAAATTAATTCTCAACTTTTAGCCAAGCAGTTGAATTTTAATAAAAAATATTTTAATTTTAACTTAAAAACAGTTTGATTAATAAAAACAAGATAAATTTTCAACATAATAGTTGAATTTTCGACCCGAAAATATGAATTTTCAACAAAAAAGTTAATATTCAACCAAAAACATGAATTTTCATCCAAGAAGATTAATTTTCTGCCAAAAAAGCCGAATTATCAATTAAAAATATGAATTTTCAACTGAAATGATAAATCTTTGATAAAAAAATTAATTTAAAAAGAAAAAGTAGAATTTTCGACCAAGTAGTTGAATTTTCAACCGAAAAAGTTGAATTCTCAACGAAAAATGTAATAGTTGACATTTTAACTAAAAAGGATTTTAATATCAAACAAAAACAGTTGCATTCATTAAAAAAAGAAGAATTTTCAACAAAATAGTTGCTTTCTCAACTAAAATTATGAATCTTCGACCATAAAATATAAATTCTCAACTTTTAGCCAAGTAGTTGAATTTTAATTAAAAAATATTTTAATTTTAAATTAAAAACAGTCTAATTCATTAAAAAAGACAAATTTTCAACATAATAGTTGAATTTTCGACCCGAAAATATGAATTTTTAACAAAAAAGTTAATTTTTAACCAAATCCATGATTTTTCATCCAAGAATCCAAAAAAGCCGAATTATCAACCAAAAAGATGAATTTTCAAGTAAAATGATAAATGTTTAACCAACAAAATTAACCTTTAACAAAAAAGTTGAATTGTCAACAACTAAAAAAGATTTTAATATCGAGTTGCATTCATTAAAAAAAGAAGAATTTTCAACAAAATAGTTGTTTTTTCAACTAAAAAAGGTTTTGCAGACAAGAAGGAGAAAAAAATTCAAATTAATTTTTGAATTTTCTACCAAAATAGTTGCATTTTTAACCAAAAAAGACCATTTTCAACAAAATAGGTACATTTCCAACCAAAGAGATGAGTTTCAAACATTTATCTAAGTAGATGAATTTTAAACAAAAAGGATTTTAATTTAAAATTAAAAATAATTTAATTTATCCAAAAAAGACAAAAATTTAAAATAATAATTGAATTTTCAACCAAATAGTCCAATTTTTAACCAAAAATCTGAATTTTCATCCAAGAAGATTAACTTTCTATCCAAAAATACGAGTTTTCTACAAAACAGTTGAATTTTCATCCAAGAAGATTAATTTTTTTTACCAAAAAATACGAATTTTCAACACGAGAATATGAATTGTCACCAAAAAATTTAATTTTCAACCAAAAACATGAATGTTCATTAAAGAAGATTAATTTTCTACCAAAAAAGCCGAATTTTCAACCAAAGAGATGAATTTTTAACTGAAATGATGAATCTCAATCAGAAAAGATTAATTTTCTGTCAAAAAAGACGAATTTTTGACCTGAAATTATGAATTGTCAACAACAACAAAAATTTTTTAACAAAATTGTTGAACTTTCAACAAAACAATTAAATTTTCGACTAAAAATATAATAGTAGCAGGGTGGCCGCTCGAGCGGGAAACCAAACATTTTTTGTGACCGGGAAAAAGCGAGAAATGATGGTGAATTTATTTTTTGACCATGAATTTTACAAATTTTTAGAAGAAAAATCTATCCAATCACTGGAAATATCACATGTTGACAGAGAATGATGATATAATGTATTTTAAAATAATCTTTCTATCTTTTCTTTTTTGTTTAATTATTTAAAAATTTTAATAAGTTCGATTTCAACTTTTTGTAAATATTAAGTTTAATTGCTAACATTGAATTATAATATAATTCAGCTTACAATGTGTAATTCCAAAATCTTTTAATTAAAAAATTGTCCATATTGAAACGTACATTTTTAATCAAAAGAGTATGAATAACATTTGAACACTTATTAATTTACAAAAAAAAAAAAAACGAGAAAGTTGAAGAGATATTTATAAGTTTTCAAAAGATTAAAAAAATGGTCAAAAAAGAATCTGGAAGATTTTAAGGCAATTTTATTCATTTTGCAGGATTTCTAAAAAAAATGAAAAAATGTTAATCTCCTTAGAAGATATTTAGAAGTTTTGCAAAAAGTTTAAAATTTGAGAAGATTTCAAGCAGTTTAAAACAAATTTTTTTTTATATTCCTTGGCAAATTTGAAATTATATTTTATTTTGGAAAATAATTCTAAGAGAATATTTAAAAATATTTTAAAACAAAGTTTGATGTGTAAATAACAATTTAACAACTCTTGATTTGAAACTGCATACTTAAAATTAAAATAATTTAACTTCTAATTTAAAAAGTGATCAATAAAAAAAATGTTAATCCTTCAATTTTTAATGTTTCGGTCTTCAAAATACTTGAAATAATATAATTTTGAAAATTTACAAATTTATTGATTCATTCTTTAAATTATAACATTTAACATGATAACGTGGATTTATAAATTTTTTAATTTGAATGTAAATCTTTGAATTGTACAATTTATAATAGTTAACAATTTTTAATTTTTTAGTTTAATTGCATTTAATTAAAAAAATTTCAATTCTTCAATCTTTATAATTTTAGTATTTTCGTGAATAATAATTTTTTTTCATTTCTGTTTTTTTTTATAATATAATATTTTTTTAGATAACATTCAAAAATGTTTTAAACAACTGAGAGCCTTTAACTGATAAAAATATATTAGAAATAAATTTAAAAGTCTAAGGAAACAAGGAAAGTAGATTTTTAAAATAGTCATTTTTGCAGTGCAGTTTTCAATTCTGGCGTTTATCTATTTTTTAATCTTTGATCTTCTTGATTTTTTCTGGTTATCAGTAGGAAGTGCTCAAGTGTTCAAAAGATTTTTTTAAGCTCTCTAAAAATTAAATTAAAGCACTTTCGTTTCTTTTATTTGTTCAATATTTACGAGATGCCCATATGAAATAAAAAGTTTTTAATAACAAGTGAAATTCCCGTTTTTCTGGAAAAATCCCTTTTTTTTACCTAAAACCAGAAAAAATGGACGATTGTTATTTTTTTGTTTCACAAAATTTTTAAATAAAATATAAAAATTTTGTATTTTCACAGTATCCATTATCTAAAATAATAGAAAGGAAAAACAAGGACAATATTTTTGATAATTTATGAAAATTGATATCTTAACTTGAAAATAATTATATTTAATATTTGTGTATAGAAAATTAAACCGAGGCATTTTTGTTAAAAAATACCAATTTCCTACGAAAAAAACTAACATAATCCAAAATTCTTAAAAGTGATTCTTAATCTTGTTCAAATTACAATTTTTGTTTGAAAATAGCAATTTTCGATGTAAAACTCCAAAGTAAACTAAATCTGTTGAAAAAATTATGAACCTTCTTTGAAATGTTATAATTTTTTAAATAAAAATATTCATTTCCGACGAAAAACACTAACGCAATCCAAAATCAGTCAAGCTTGTTTTTATTATTTTGAAAAATATTATGCCGCATATTCTATCAGTAACGAAATATATATTTTTTTTAACTTTCTTTTCCTAAAATCAATTTTTTTTAGTTAAAAATTCGTCTTATTGGGTTGAAAATTCAACTATATGGTTAAAAATTCATATTTTCGTGTTAAAAATTCAACTTGGCAGAAAGTTCAACTATTTGGTTAAAAATTCATCTTTTTGTCAACAAAAAATTTTTCAGTTCTTATATTCGTAATTTCATATTTTTATTGAAAATGCGATTTTTTTAGGTTAACCATTAATTTGTTTACTGAAAATAACCATTCCATTTTTTTAAGTTAAAAATTATATTTTTTGGTTTAAAATTAAACTATTTGGCTGGAAATTCTTGTATTTGTTAATAATTCATATTTTCGGGTTGTAAATTCAACTATTTTGTAGAAAATTCATGTTTTGGTTTGAAAATTCAACAATTTGGGTCAAAATTAACTTTTTTGCTTAAAATGCTATTTTTTAGTTACAAATTCAAATTCTCTGTAGAAAATTCGTGTTTTTGGCTTAAAAATTTAACTATTTCTGTAGAAAATTAAACTATTTGGTACAAATTCATATTTTTGGGTTGAAAATGTAACTTTTGTATAAAATTTAACTATTTGGCTAAAAATTGTATTTTCGGGTTGAAAATTCGTCTTTTTGGGTTGAAAACTCAACTGTTTTAATAGAAAATTCAAATATTTGGTGCAAAATTAACTTTTTTTGCTGAAAATTCAGCAGTTCTGCAGAAAAATCTTTTTTTGGTTTGAAAATTCATCAGCTTGGTAGGGAATTTAACTACTTGGTTCAAAATTCATATTTTCGGGTTGAAATATCAACTGCTTTTTAGAAAATTCTTAGTTTGGCTTAAAAGTTCAACAGTTTAGTAGAAAATTCAACTATTCGTTTAAAGACTCGTCTTTGTAGCTTGACAATTCAACTACTTAGTTGAAACTTATAATAATTTCTTGAAAAATTAACTTTTTTGGCCTTAGGTTCATCATTTCAATTGATAATTCATCGATTTGGTTGAAAATGTAACTATTTCGTTGCAAATTCTTTTGCTTTTTGTTAAAAATTAATTTCTTTAACTAAAGATCTAAGTGCTCTATTTTTTATTAAAATTTTATCTTTTTTATTTGCAAATTCAACTATTTAATTGGAAATTCATGTATTTTCTTAAAAATTCATATTTTTGGACTGGTAATTCAACTATTTGTTAGAAAATTTAACTATTTAATTCATTTGTAACCAAAGAGTTGCATTTTCAACTAAAGAGATGAATCATAAAACGAAAACTAATTGTTCATATTTAAACTAAAGAAAAAATTTATTTTAAATCAAAAACTATTGAAATCAAACAAAAAATACGAATTTTTGACAAAGTAATTTAATCCTCAACCAAAACGGAATAATTTTCACCCAAAAAGTTACATTTTTAACTGAAAAAGATGACATTTCTATCAAAAAAGATGAATTTCCAAACATTTTTTAAACTGATTCAAATTATTCCTAAAATTTGGAAAAAGGTTTCAAAATTTAAAAAATTGCCTTAAAATCTTCCAGTTATTTGTAAATTTAGACAGAAAATTCAAAATAAAAAAATTTCTTCCAAACTTTTTTGAAATCTTTTTAAATTTGCTTTAAATGTATTTTGTTTTAAATGAAATTTTTTGTTTTAATTTTCCAGGAATTTTAAGAAAAGTTGTTTATTTTATTGAAATTTTCAAAACTCTTAAAAAGCTTCGAATTTTTTATTAGAAATCATAAAAATTTACACTTTGTTTTTAATTTTTTGAAGTCATTACAAGTTTCAAATTATTTGTGTATCTTCTTAAAACTTCTAAATATCTTTGAAACTTGAATTTTTTCTAAAATGTTGTGATCTTACAAAATTAAAAAATTTTGATTTACAATCTTCTACCTTCTTTCTCGACATTTCACGAAATAATTTCAAATCTTTTGAAATCTATTGCAATTTACTTTTAAAATTAATTTTTCAACAAGAAAAATTATTTGAAATTTTCTCCTGAATCTTAAGAAAAGTTTTTTATTTTCTTGAATCCTTTCATTATTCTTAAAAAGCTTCTTTTTCGAAATCTGCAAAAATTTATATTTTATTTAAAAAATTTTGAAATATTTTCAAGATTTAAATTATTTTTATATCTTTATAAAATTTCTAAGTATCTCTTAAACTTACTTAATTAAAAAAAAATCTTATGATCGTTTAAAATTGAAAGTTTCTACTTTTCTTTCTTTCTTTTCTATTCTTCTACCTTTTTCGAAATTTTAGGAAGTCATTTGAAATCTTTTAAAATATTTTTCAGTTTACTTTTAAAATTAATTTTTCAGCAAGAAAAATCATTTGAAATTTTCTCATGAATCTTAAGAAAAGTTTCTTGAAACCTATCAAAGTTCTTAAAAAGAATCTTTTTTCGAAATCTTCAAAAATCTAAATATTTTAACAACATTGAAATATTTTCAAGTTTAAAATTATTTGTATACATTTTCAAAGTTTCTAAATAATTATGTACCTCTTAAACTTACTAGAATTTTTTCTAGAATTTTGTAATCTGGCAAAATTTAAAAAATTTGCTTTACAATCTTCTATCTTCTTCTTTGAAATTTCAGGAAATCATTTGAAATTTTCGCATGAATCTCAAGAATTAAATTAAATTAAATATATATATATATATATTAAATTCTCAAGGTTTAAATTATTTTCGAAACTTTTCAAGACTTCCAGAAATTCTAAATATTTTTTGAAATAATTCAGTTAAAAAAAAAAAAATTTAATCAGGCAAAGTTAAAAAAAATGCCTTGAAATCTTCCAAATTCTTTTTTCTAGATGTTTTGAAATCTTTAAAACTTAAAATTAATCTTTTAAAATTGTGTTTTTTTTTTAATCTGAGGAAAAAATAATTTTGAATACAAAATAAAAATGTCAAATTTATGTATTTATTTCTTAGGGTTTTATTGGTTTTTTTCTTAGGTTTTTTATTTCTTTGTTATTCAGGTTATATAAATATCATTGTTATATAAAAGAAGATTTTCTACTCAGAAGATTAATTTTCTACCAAAAAAGGCCAATTTTCTACTAAAATGAAGAATTTTCAAATTTTAAAAATAACTTTTTAACAAAGTAGTTAAACTTTTAACCAAGTAGTTGAATTTTAATCCAAAAAAGATGAATTCTCAACAAAAAATGTAACAGTTTATATTTCAATCCTAAAGAGTTTTAATTTTAAATAAAAAATAGTTTAATTCATCAAGAAAGACGAATTTTAAATAAAATAGTTTAATTCTCAACGAAAAAAATTTAATTATAGGCAAATTATTATTTGAAGGGAAAATATATTTTTAATAAACAGTAACAATTTCGAATAACTTTATTTTTTAAGTTTCTTGGTTTATTTTCTTTCATGCTATATAAATATCATTTTCCGAGCTTTCTCTAGAAAATTCAAAAATATTTTTGATGATTTCAGGTATGTTGAAAAAGTATCTAGAAACTTTCGAAATTTTATTTTTTATTTTTCAGGATTTTACCAAATTATTTCTAATATTCTTAAATATCTTTGAAACTGGCTCAAATTATATTGTTTAAAAAACATTTTAAATATTTTCTTAAAATTAATTTTTCAAAATACAGACTCCTTTTAATATTACCAGGAATCTTAAGGAAATCTTTTTTATTACCCTGAAACATTTTAAAATCTTTAGAATTTTATTTTGAAATCATCAGAAATCTACATATTGCTTTAAGTTTTTTTAAAATCTTTTCAAATTTTTTAGTATTTTCGAAGTACTTGAAAAACTTCTAAATATCTTTTAAAAAAATTGGAATTTATTGCCTTAAGATCTTCCCGATTCTTTTTCGACCATTTTTAACCAAAAAACATTATATATTTTCCAAAAGAGTCGAATTTTCTACAAAAAAAGTTGAATTTTTTGACATAAAAATAAAAATTTTCCACAGAAAAGGTTATTTTCGACCAAATAATTAAACTTTTAACCAAATATGTATATGAATATTCTATCAAGAAGATTAATTTTCTACAAAAAAAAAAAGAAAAACAATTTTAACTAAAATGATGAGTCTTTAAAGAAAAAATTGATTTTTTAACAAAGTAGTTGAACTTTTATCCAAGTAGTTGTATTTGCAACCAAAAAAGATTAATTCTAAACAAAAATCGTAATAGTTCATATTTCAATGCAAAAATATGTTTATTTCAAATAAAAAAAACTGTTGAATTCATACAAAAATTTTAACGAAATAGTTGAATCCACAACGAAAAAGATGGATAAAGATAAATTTCAACCAAAAAGAATAATTTTCTGCCAAAAAAAGTAAAATTCTCAACAAAATTGTTACATTTTCAACCAAAGAAATGAATTGAGAACTAAAATGAAGAATTTTCAACCAAAAAAGTGAATTTTTAAGAAAGAAGTTTAACTTTTAACCAAGTAATTAAATTTTCAACCAAAAAATATGAATTCTCAATGAAAAATATAATAGTTGATAATTAGTCTAAAAAATATTTTTAATTTGAATTCATCCAATATAACGAATTTTCAACAAAATAGTTGAATCCTTAGCCAAAAAAGGTTTTGATTTAAAACTAAACATTTGCAATTTTAATTTAAAAAAAATTAAGTTCCTACCAAAAGAGATGAATTTTCAAACCAAAAAGATGAATTTTCAACATAATTGTTGAATTTGCAACCAAAAAAATTGTAGGCACATTACAATTTGATGAAAAAAATCATTTTAAATGCAAAATAAAAAATTCTAATAGCTATTTATTTTTTACGTTTCGTTGTTCATTTGCTTTAAAGTTACATAAATATTATCCTAGGTTTCTCTAAAAAATTCAAAATGATTTTTGAAGACTTCAGATGTGTCGAAAAAATATCTAGAAAATTTGAGAAATTTTTGTGAAACCTTTGTCAAACCTTTTGAAATATTTGTGAATTTTTTCTTAAATCTTTGTTTTTGAAATCTTTTTTATTCGTTGAAGTCATTGAATTATTTGAAATATTAGTGAAATCCTTTCAAATCTTCTAAAATGTTTTAAAATTCTTTAAATATTTTGAAAGATTCAAAAGCTTTGTGAAATTGTTGTGAAATATATTAAAATCTGGTGTAAATGCCTTTTTAAAATCTTTGAAATCCGTGAAATCTTTGTAAAATGTTAAAAATCCTTTTAAATATTTTAAAATCTTTAAAATATTTTGAAACCTTTAGTAATTTTTTCTAATCTGG
>JAABKJ010000250.1:0-54955 GCA_011634705.1 Andricus grossulariae
AACTAGAGTCTATTTGTTGAAAAATACTAAAATTTGGAATTTGTTTATGAATATTGTTTAAATAATTGATAATTGTTATCAAATTGAAAAGTAAAATAACAAAAAGTCATCAAAAAGTCATTCTTTATCGATTCCGCGAACAAAAATGGAGTCTATTTATTGAAAAATAGTCAAATTTCAAATTTCTTTATTAATATTGTTTAAATAATTAATTGTTTTAATCTCGAAAAGTATTATATCTTAGAGTCGTTGGGAAGACATTCTTAATTGATTCCATTAAAAGAAGCTTATTCATTGCAAAATAGTCAAATTGGGAATTTGTTTATTAATATTGTTTAAATAATTGATAATTGTTGTCAATTTGAAAATCAACGTAGCAAAAAGTCATCAAAGAGTAATTCTTGATCGATTCCGTGCACAAAACTAGAGTCTATTTGTTGAAAAATACTAAAATTTGGAATTTGTTTATGAATATTGTTTAAATAATTGATAATTGTTGTCAAATTGAAAATCACTATAGCAAAAAGTCATCAAAAAGACATTCTTTATCGATTCCGTGAACAAAAATAGAGTCTATTTGTTGTAAAATAGTCAAAGTTGGAATTTGTTTATGAATATTGTTTAAATAATTATTAATTGTTGTCGATTTGAAAAGCATCATAGCAAAAGGTCCTCAAAAAGACATTCTTTATCGATTCCGTGAACAAAAATAGAGTCTATTTGTTCAAAAATAGTCAAATTTGGAATTTGTTTATGTATATTGTTTAAATAATTGATAATTGTTGTCAAATTGAAAAGTACCATAGCAAAAAGTCATCAAAAAGTCATTCTTTATCGATTCCGCGAACAAAAATAGAGTCTATTTATTGAAAAATAGTCAAATTTCGAATTTGTTTATGAATATTGTTTAAATAATTAATTGTTTTAATCTTGAAAAGTATTATAGCTTAGAGTCGTTGGAAAGACATTCTTAATTGATTTCATTAAAAGAAGCTTATTCATTGCAAAATAGTCAAATTTGGAATTTGTTTATGAATATTGTTTAAATAATAATAAATTGTTATCAATTTAAAAAGCGTCATATAAAAAATTCCTCGAAAATAATTCCTAATCGATTCCACAAACAAAAAATGAGCCTATTGGTTAAAAAATATCTAAACTCTAGATTAGTTTATAAAAATTGTTTAAACAATTAACAAATAGCGTCTATTTCCAAATTAATCGTAACGAAACATTAATTTTTCTCACACCCTGTAGCAAAACGATCGATAAGGAAGAAAGAAAACATGCGACCCCGTGAATAACGGATCTCGAACACGTGTCTTTTTTAGAATTAAAATTTGAAATACGACAATTGATAATTTTTTCATTTGGCGAAAATGAGTAAAAAAAAAGTTTTTGAAAATCAGATATAAATAAAAACGTCGCTTACCTTTTTTGTAAAACTGAATGGAATCTTTTTCCGATTTTCTAACAAGTGGTTTGTCTATAAATGGCAGTTTCGGAAGTGGTACACCAGCCATTCTTTCTCTAATTGTTGTTTCTAGTAGATAATCATCAGGAATTGGGACCGAAACACTGAGGAAATTGATTTCGACCCGCTGGGCCAATGGCTCGTTATCTCCCATGTTGAATAAATTTTTTAATCCAACTTTATAATAAATTTTGAGACCTTGCCAAAGGACCTTGCTAACTTCTTCCTTCGTTTTCTCAACTAACCTGAGTCCTGACCGAAACCGTCGAGTGTAGAGCAGCTGTATCAGAAATCAGAATCGAGGTGCCATTCATGCCTGCATGTTGTGTATACCTATATATATATATACATACAGGGTGGACGATTTTAATCCATTATGGGAAATAGCTCAGAATTTTTGTTGAATATAAAAAAATATTTCAGGCAAAAGTTGAAGGGGACAGAGACCAATGACCTTGACCTTGAATTCGATTTCCAAGGTTTTTTGAAGGTCAGAGTGATTTTTTAAAACGGGAATCCCTGTTTTTGACCCCAGATTTAAAAAGAACGGGAAATTCTACGATCAAAATGATACTTTTATGAAGGTGATGGCAAGGTCGAATGAAGGTATAATTAGCGATAATGTTTAAATAATGGGTGTTAGTCCGGAATTGAGGTTGGAAACAGCAAAATGTTATGACAAAAGTTATAAGAGGCGGAGGGATCATCTACTGGTATCCTTGACCTTGAATTTGATTTTCAAGGTTATTTGAAGGTCAGAGTGATTTTTTAAAACGGGAATCCCTGTTTTTGACCCCAGATTTAAAAAGAACGGGAAATTTGACGTTCAAAATGATACTTTTATGAAAGTCATGGCAAGGTCGAATGAAGGTGAAATTTGCGATGTTTAAATAATGGGTGTTAGCCCGGAATTGAGGTTGGTAACAGCAAAATGTTTCGGACAAAAACTATCAGAGGCAGAAGGATCACCTACTGGTTTAACGACCTTGACCTTGAATTCCATTTTCAAGGTTATTTGAAGGTCAGAGTGATTTGTAAAAACGGGAATCCCTACTTTTGACCCCAGATTTATAAAGGACGGGAAATTTTACGATCAAAATGATACTTTTATGAAAGTCATCGCAAGGTCGAATGAAGGTAAAATTAGCGATAATGTTTAAATAATAGGTGTTAGCTCGGAAATGAGGTTGGGAACAGCAAAATGTTAGTACAAAAGTTATCAGAGGCAGAGGGATCAGCTACTGGTTTAATGACCTTGACCTTGAATTCGATTTTAAAGGTTATTTGAAGGTCAAAGTGATTTTTTTAAAATGGGGGCCCCTACTTTTGACCCCAGATTTAAAAAGAACGGGAAATTTTACGTTCAAAATTATATTTTTATGAAATTCATCGCAAGGTTGAATGAAAGTCAAATTTGCGATGTTTAAATAATGGGTGTTAGCTCGGAATTGAGGTTGGAAACAACAAAATGTTTCGGACAAAATTTAGCAGAGGCAGAGGGACCATCTACTGGTAGCAATGACCTTGACCTAGAATTTGATGTTCCCAACCTCAATTCCGAGCTTACACCCATTATTTAAACATCGCAAAGACCTTCATTCGACCTTGCCATGACCTTAATAAAAATATCATTTTGAACGTAAAATTTCTCGCTATTTTAAAATCTGGGGTTAAAAGTAGGGGTTCCCATTTTAAAAAAATCACTTTGACCTTCAAATCACCTTGAAAATCGAATTCAAGGTCAAGGTCATTGGTACCAGTAGTTGACCCTCTCTGCCCCCTTCAATTTTTATCTGAAATATTTTTCAACCAAAATTCTGAGTTATTTCCCATAATAGATTAAAATGGTCCACCCTGTATATGATTGCTTCCTGGTATAGATAGTATATACAAAATACTACGAAATGCGATATGGTTTGAATGGGTACAGGCTAAGGTGACCAGTGTGGTGGTCCAAAAAAAATTGGTTCGAATTTTTATAAATAATTCCCTGAAATTTGTTCGAATCTACAAAAAATAAATCCTTTTTAAAAAAATGATATTGAGAGGTGGCGCAAGCGCCATGAAGTTTATCACGTCTTTCCCATAAGAAAAAAATACGTTTTTGTACATTTTATTCAGAATCCTCAATATTAGCTGAATCGAGTTGAAACTCAAAATTTCTTTTCAAAATTAGCCATAGAATACGAATAAGTTATTACTTTTCAAATAACACCCCCATAAGTTTGTTTTATGGGGTCACAAAAAAACCCCCATAAGTGAAAAATGAGTTTTGAGACTTTGGCGCTAATTATGATTTTTTTGCGTTTTTTAAATGCAAATTGTTTCTAGTACATAGAATACTACTTTATATTGATAATTAGATGTTTGAATAAATTGTTTAAACAATTTATTATTGTTTCTAGAAATTTTCTCTTAGAATGTAGATAGAAAGTCGCGGGTTTATCAATAAATTTCCACTTTTTGTCCAAATTTCAATTAGAGAGAGGTAATAGTTTAATAATGTTAACAAAAATAATTGCTTAAACGATGTTTTATTATTGTTAATAATATTCTCTCAGAATAATGCTAGAAAATTGCAGTTTTTTCCGAAATTTTTAACTTTTTCTTCACTTTTCATTTGGAGTGAGTTAATATCCAATTCAATATAGCAGAAATAATTGTAAAACAATGATGAATTTTCAATAAAAAAAATGAATTTCAAACAAAATAATTGAATTTTTAGTTAAAAAATTAATTTTTAATAAAAAAACAATGAATTTTCAGCAATATAGTTAAATTTTTATTTAAAGAAATGATTTTCAGCTACAATGATGAATCTTCAATAAAAAAAATGCATTTTAAACCAAATAATTGAATTTTTAGTTAAAAAATTAATTTTCAATAAAAACCAATGAATTTTCAGCATTATAGTTAAATTTTTATTTAAGGAAATGATTTTTCAACTACAATGATGAAACTTCAATAAAAAAAATGAATTTTAAAACAAATAATTGAATTTTTAGTTGAAAAATTAATTTTCAATAAAAAAAATAATTTTCAATAAAAAACAATGAATTTTCAGCAATATAGTTAAATTTTTATTTAAATAAATGATTTTTCAACTAAAATGACGGATCTTCAATAAAAAAATAAATTCTGAACAAAATAGTAGAATTTTCGACCAAAAAGATGAATTTTCAATCAGAAAGATTAATTTTTTACCAAATCAGACGAATTTTCTATATTTTTATTTTTAACCAAAGAAATGAATTGTTAAACAAATAGTTGAATTATCATTTTAAAAAATTAATTGTCAATTAAAAAATAATGAACTTTCAACAATGTAGTTTAATTTTTTTTCTTAAGAAATTAATTTTCAACTACAGTGATGAATCTTCAATAAAAAAAAATGAATTTTGAAGCAAATAATTGAATTTGTAGTTAAAAAATTAATTTTAAATAAAAAAAAACAATGAATTTTCAGCAATATAGTTAGATTTTTATTTAAAGAAATGATTTTTCAACTACAGTGACGGATCTTCACTAAAAAAATAAATTTTAAACAAAATAGTAGAATTTTCGACCAAAAAGATGAATTTTCCATTAGAAAGATTACTTTCTTTGCCAAAAAGATGAATTTTCAATATGTATAATATGTATTCAATATGTATGTGTATATTATGCATTAATTTTCAAAAATGGGTGAGTTATATTTTAAGATAAAAAAAAGGATTTTCAACCAAATAGGCACATTTTCAGTTAAAAAATTAATTTTTGATAAAAAACAATGAATTTCCAACAATGTAGTTAAATTTTTAACCTAACAAGTTAATTTTCAACTACAATGATGAATCAACAATAAAAGAAAATGAATTTTGAACCAAATAGTTGAATTTTAAGTTAAGAAATTAATTTTCAATAAAAAAACAATGAATTTTCAACAATATAGTTGAATTTTTAATCAAAGAATTGAATTTGAACTACAATGATGAATTTTCATTAAAAAAATTAATTTTGAACCAATTAGTTGAATTTTCGAACAAAAAGATGAATTTTTAATCAGAAAGATTAATTTTTTACAAAAAAGACGAATTTTTCGGTCAAATTTTAAGGAAAGAAGATAAATTTAAATATATTCAATAAATTGGTTTCCAAGGTGCACAACACTATTCAAGTGGTATTAGAAATTTTTATGATTTGAAGATTTTTCTAAAGATTATTTATCGCTCATAATTTATACAATTTTAAGTAAAATTGAATAAGAAAGTTTACTGCAAATCAATCAAGCACCTTACCTGTAACAGAGATGATAGTTAATTTCCTGCCAATAAAGAAGAACTTTCAGTGAAATTACTCGTATTTTCAACCAAATAGTTGAATTTTAAACTAGAAAAAAATGTTAACCAAAAATGGAATAATTAATTTTTTAGTTAAAAATTAATTTTCAACCTGAAAAGAGAATTTATAAAAACATAATTATATTTTCAACCGAAGAAATTAATTTTCAATAAAAAGCATGAATGTTCAACCAAAAAAGAAATTTTTTTAATATAGTATGTCAACTTTCAACCAAGTTACTGGATTTTTAATTTAAAAAAATATATATTTTCAAGCACATACTTGCATTTTTTTAACCTTTCAAGACTTCGATTAAAAAAAAATTTTTTTTCACGAGAAAGATACAACTTATGCTTATACTATCTTAGTGAGATATGTATCTAAATATACTATTACTAACAAAGTATTTTGTTCTGTTTCAGGTAAGCTGCAGTAAATCTTCCAAACTGAATTATTTCAAAAAAGCTGCTGGACCAGGAAAAGGGAAAGATTCAGGACATTACCATGAATTTATTTGTTATCAAAAATATTACAATTTTTGAGAATAAAAATTCGAAAAGCAATAATTCCATGCATGTCTAACAAAAAATCATTTACAATTAAAATGTTCTTTTTTTCAATAAGCTTCAGGACCATTATTAATAGATAAACAAACTGAAATTAAATTAATGGTGTGGAGGAATCTCGTTGACATTCACTATTCTAAATATTTTTGAGATTGGATAACGGGTGCCTAATGGAGTTTCCCGATTTTCTTCTGGTGTCATATCTTCCACCTTGCCGCTGGCCATGTTTATTTTCACCCGCTTGTGATAGCCTAATGTTGATGTATGTAATCCACGAAGCATTTTATTATGTTGAGAGATTTCCACTATAGCAAATACGTCACCATTGGACGTTGTTAATACAGTTTGTTCTTCGGTTGGCATGGGCTGTAGGACACCATATCTTCCTCTCACTTTAATTGTATTGTCGCGAGGAAAAGTGTATCTTCGAATTTCGAATCGCCGGTTGGGATTCACAATGGGAATAAGACGAATAAATCTCAGTTCTTCAGGATCATATCCAAGCATGCTTGAAGAGTTTTTCTGCCAGGCGTTCTGCCTGGCAGAAGAAGACCTAGGTCTGACAGGAAGAGGGCTCCGAGGCTCGACAGTAGGAGTAGATCTGACCGTAAATTGAGTTTTGACAGTAGGAGACTTGGGTCTGGCATGAAGAGGAGGCTCGGTAGGAGGAGAAGACCTAATCGACGAACCCGGATCGTTGGCTCCAGTGGATAATTGCCTAGACTCATCATTGGCGCGATTTCGGACCAATCTTGGGGCGTCTACTCCTGGCATCCGGCTAATATCGGGCAAGCATTGGGCCAAGCGTACATTTTCCACTAGGGGTCTGGCAGGAGAATGAGCCCTTTCAGAATAATCATGTCTGTCAAGGGAATAAGATGATCCGGAACGAGGAACACCAGGAATAGGGGCGCCATTAGGTAAACACTCAAAATGTGAACTCAACTCTGCAACAAGAAACAGAAGGAATTGCAAAAAAGACGAGTTTGAAACAAAATACATCAAATTTTAACTAAAAAAGATAAATTTTCAAGCAAAAATGGAATTTTTAGATTAACAGTTAAAAAAATTAATTTTTGGTTAAAAATTAAACCAAATTTTCAACAAAATACATTAATATTTTCAGCTAAAAAATATAAATTTGCAATCAAAAATAGAATAGTTGAATTTTTAACCAAAGAAATGAAGTTTCAAATGAAAATTCAGAGTTTCAACTAATAAGATTACTTTTCTATAAAAAAAATGTATTTCTAAATTAATTTTTGAAAGACTTGTAGTGAATTTTCAACCCTAAACCCCGAGTTTGGAACATAATCAATAAGATTTCAAGAAATTGTAAAAAAAAATTTACGGAACAAAATAATAAATTCATGTATATCAAAACTTAAATATATTGAATTTTCAACAAAATACTATATACGAATTTGTAATAAAATAGTTGATGTTTCAACGAAGAAGATTTGGAACAAAATATATGCAGTTCCAACTAAAAAAGATACATTTAAATTTGAAAAATGATTTTGAACAAAAAAAAAAAGAAAGAATTTTCAACAAATTAGTTAAATTTTTAACCAGAGAGATGCATTTTTAACCAGGAAGATTAATTTTCTACTAGGAAGGCGAAATTTCAACAGAATAAATGAATTATCAAACAAATGATTAAGTTTTCAATTCAAAAGAATGAATTTGGAACCAAACGTGGAATAATTAAATTACTATTTAAAAAATTAATGTTCACCCAGGAAAAGGAATTTTCAAAAAATATTTTGGTTTTCAATCAACAACAGTTGAATTCAGCCAAAAATACGAATCTTCAAATACCCAGTTGAATCATCAATACAAAAAATGTGTTTAAATTTATATATATACATATATATTTTATTATTATATTCACCAATAAAATTGAGGATAATAGCCAAGAATAACACCAGAGTAGAAACAATCCTCATTTTTCCTAATTAGACGAAAAACTGATTAATTTTAATCGAGAATTTTATTTACAATGTAACTGAAGAATATTCTAGAGCTTCGTTGGACTATATGAGTCTAATATATCATATAGACGTTATCTCTTAGATTCCAGACGTCAATATTGTCCTTCTGAGATATTTATATTTCATTAGAGTTACTTCCAAGAAAAAAGTGTTCTTACTGAGTTCCATTTTTTTAAAGATTCATCATGTTGATTAAAAACTAATTAATTTAGCTGAAATTTTAAATATGTTATTTTCGGTATTAAAATATCATAAATTCAATATGACACGATATAATGCAATTTTAAATCAGTTAAATTTCAATTTTTTCAAATGTTTAATTCGATTTTCAAATTTTTTAATTTAGAAATTTTCCATTTTAGGTCTTCATTTTTAATCGTGTATTTTCAATATGAGTAGTTTTAAAATGTAATATTAAGGACTAAAACAATCAAAAATTAAAAGCGTTTGAAATGGTAAATTTTTGACAAGAACGTTTTAATTTGATCAACTGAAGTGAAGCAATTTACAGATCTTCAAGTTAAAAATTTATAGATTCATAACCAAACCATTCTATTCAATTTTAAATCCTAGTCAAATATTGTTTCGATTCAAAATATTCCATTTTTAATCCATTCTATAAAAAGTTATATGATGAAAAATACATTTTTAAATATTTATTAAAAAAATGTTCGGTTAAGGAAATTTTGATCATTCAATTTTTAATGTTTCGAACTCAAAATGTCATAAAATAATATAGTTTTGGAAATTTACAATTTTTTTATTTATTCTTAAATTTCGATCATTGCAATTGATAGCGTGGATTTATATGTTTGAAACAGAAATCTTTGTTGTGTTCGAATTATAAACGTTTACAATTTTAGAGTTAAGCGTCATTTAATTTAAAATTGTTCAATTGAAAAATGTTAAAAGCTTTCATCCTATAGGTTAAAATGATTGAGTGTTTGAATAAAAGAATTTTGAATTAAAAGTTTAAGCTATACACCTAAATTCTCAAATTATAAAATTCGAAGTTCCACTTTAAGTACTTTAATTTGCAGTCCAGGTTTGATTACTTAAAACGAAAATTGCCAGCTTTAAGCGTTCGATTTTCTTAATTTCAATGGCTGTGAAAACTTTTGGCAAACCAGGAAAAAACCGCGAAATAAGTATTTCGTGCATGCGTTACAAAAAACATTTACAATTAAAATGTTCTCTTTCATCAATAATCTTTCGAAACAATCGGAAGTAAATTTTATAATGGGAAAAAATTACTTTGGTATTTAGACATTTTTATTTCCAAACTTGATAGTGCAAAAACTGTGTAATCTTTATTAATAGATGAACAAATGGAAACCCAGTGACTTATAACATTTTGATCCTACTAGATATTTCAAAAAATATTATATTTTAGTTTTACATTTTTTTAAATTAAATTAGTGTTGTCGAGAAATCTTGTTTACATTTACTATTCTAAATATCTTTGAGATTGGTGAACGGGTGCCTAATGGCGTCTCCTGAATTTCTGCTGGGGTCATATCTTCAACCTTGCCGCTGGCCATGTTTATTTTTACCCGTTTTTGATATTCAAATGATGGACCATAAATTCCACGAAGCATTTTACTATGTGGAGTGCTTTCCACTATTGCGAATACGTCACCATTGGATGTTGATAACACAGTTTGTTCTTCGGTTGACATGGGGGCAAGAACCTGAAATCTTCCTTTCACTTTAATTTCATTATCACGAGGAAAAGTGTATCTTCGAATTTCGAATCGCCGGTTCGGATTCACAATGGGAATAAGACGAATAAATCTCAGTTCTTCAGGATCATATCCAAGTATGCTTGAAGAGTTTTTCTGCCAGGCGTTCTGCCTGGCAGGAGAAGACCTAGAACTGACAGGAAGAGGGCTTCGAGGCTCGACAGTAGGATTAGATCTGACCGAAAATTGAGTTTTGACCGTAGGTGACCTGGGCCTGACACGCAGAGGATGATCGGCAGGAGGAGAAGACCTGATCGAGAAACCCGGGTAATGAGGTCCAGTAGAATATTCCTCAAACTTAACATTGGCACAACATGGGACCAATCTTGGGTTTTCTGCGCCTGGCATCCGGCCAAAATCGGGCAAGCGTGGGTCCAAACGTACATTTTCTACTGGGGTTCTGGCAGAAGAAGTGGAGCTGATCGAAGAACCTTGAAAATGAGGCTCAGTCGAACATTGTCCAGACTTACCATTGGCACAATATCGGACCAATCTTGGGGTGTCTACACCTGGCATCCGGCCAATATCCGGCAAAAATTGGGACAAACGTACATTTTCCACTGTGGGTCTGGAAGGAGAAGGCCTGGTCGGAGAAGCAGGAAAATTACGTCTGACAGGAGAATGAGACCTTTCAGAGAAATGATGTTCGTCCGGGAAATAAGAAATTCGGCAACGAGGAATACCAGAAAGAGGGGCCCCATTAGGTAAGCATTCAAACTGTGAACTTAACTCTGCAACAAAAAACAGAAGATTAAATTTGTATTTTATTTATTTCAGCTAAAAAAGATACATTTTTAAGCAAAAGCCGACCTAACGCCCGTGAGCTGAATGTTAAGCTTTACACCGCAGGCGATTGTAGCCGAGTCCGCAACCAGGCACGTCAGTAGTGGGGAGCTGTCTACTAAAAGTGGCCATTTATCAATTCGCCGACAGCTACCTCCAACCTCTTCGCCAACTATTGCCCTCATCGTCGGCGATTTTACCTCCTATGCTGGCGGCAGAAACCAATGCTTCTTTTTACTGCGCATGTGACGTTCAGCGGGGGTTTATTTAAAATGAATAAATTAGGTATTTCCTCTTGTGATGTTAAATTACAACGGAATGGTAGTATTATCGATTAAGTAACATTTCCCAACAAAAATAGAATAGAATTAGGTACCATATATTGAACAAATAAAAGTAATTCAGTACTCACTGATACGGTGAGAAGTCGTAATGGTGAAAACAAAATTAAATCAGCAACGGGAAACAAAGTGATTGACTTAAAAAATTTTTTATTCTTGCAAATGAAAAAACAACTCAAGAACTATCGATTGGTGTGAAAAACTAAATTGATTTTTCAGACGTACGGTCTCTTTATTCGCGGACGTTTATTTATGTATTTTACATGATGGGGGGGGGGCTGACTATTTAATTAATCTTTTTTTATTATTTGTAATTTTTACCCTCCGGTTTCCCCGACATTCCCTGAATTTCCCTAACTTAAAAGAATTTCCTGACCTATAGCATCCCTGCTCTCTGGGTCAAATCCCAAATCCTTTTCTAGAAGGAAACGTACCAAAGTAACCGAAATAACATACGAAATAAAGTTAGGCTTTTAATAGGTGCGTACTTTAATTTTTTATTCCAGATTTTATGGCATGCTATCTTTCTCTTAAGAGCATTCCATACGGAATGAATTTCTTATCAATGTGGACACATTTGAAATTACATTTTTTACAACACACACATTTCGGATTCCTGCGGAAAATTCAGATTGGATTTGTACCCATTTCAGAAAAAAGAAAATAAAGTTTGAAGAAGATATAAATTGGGATAGAATGTAGCTTAAATGGCACAAATTCAGATTTGCGTATAGTTTAAAAAACGTATTTAAAATGATAGATATATTACTATATTTACCAATCGAATTTAGGATCACCGTCAAAGATAATACGAGAGTAGAAACAATCCTCATTTTTCCCAATTAGACATAAAACTAATAAATATATTGGCAATTAGCTTGGCAAAGTAACTAATGAATATTTTAGTACTCTAATAAAATGTATAATACGTATGTCCTAGATTTGTTATCTCACAGTTTATATGCGTCAAGCTTGTCCTTATCAGATATTGACATTTCTTAAGAGTCTAATTGTAGGGAAAAACGTAATTACTAAATAAGTTAAAAATAATATCACAATCCTTTATGTTTAAACAAAATTCGTCGTTCACGTTGAAAATTTATTTATTGTCTACTATAATGGTCCATTTGAAGTTTTGAAAAACTAATATAATTTCTGCAAAATATGTTGCAGGAATATGAAAGATGAATTTTGCCCTTTCACACTTTTTCGCAAACGTTTTAGAAGTTACCTAGAAAAAAAGTTGTCTTGAAGCAAAAATACCGTCACACACTGCAGCTAAAGTAGATATTGGGTTTCAAAATTTCTAGAGGTATTTCTTAACAGATTTTAAAACTCATTTTTTCAAAATGAAGCTGATTCAATTACTAAGATGTTTGTCGAGGCAGATTAAAAAAATATATCACTTGCTTGTTATTTGTGTTATATATAACATGAAAAATAAAGAAATTAAATTTTTGGACAAACGACACAAGCTACGGGAAGAAAGACTAGTAGAGGTCTTTCTCCCAAAAAAGAGGTACAAATTTATCAATGATTTTTTTGTTACGACACGTAGATTTTCTTTTGATTGTAGAAAATAACATTGAAAATAAACAAATTAAATTTATGGAAAAACGACACAGGTTGTAATAAAATGATCAATAACAAAATTGCTTTTTTTATTTGATGTGCACTTTATTATTATAAAAATAAGACACTCAAAATACGTCCGTTTCAACATCAATGCGTCAACCATTAATGAAGTGAGGACATAATTCCGGCAATCCTGGAAAGTAATTTTTAATCGAAAGACGCAAGCCCGTTATCAAAAATCATTAGCACTTATATTGTTCTCTTCTATTGGTTATCTTTTGAAACATTCAGAAATGAATCTTATCGCGAAAGAAAATGGCTTAGGTATTTGGAAATTTTGATTACCAAACTTGATAGTGCAGAAAATTCGTAATCTTTATCCACAGTTAAACAAACTCAAAACCAGTGACTTCTAACATTTTGATCCTACTTCGGATTACATACAGAATTATATTTTAGTTTAAATTTTTTTTTTAAATTAAATTAATGGTGTGAAGGAATCTTCTCTGTATTTATTATTTTAAACATCATTGAGATTGAGGAACGGGTGCCTAACGGAGTTTCCCTTATTTCTTCTGAAGTCATATCTTTAACCTTTCCGCTGGTCATGTTTATTTTTACCCGCTTTTGATATCCAATTGTTGCACTATATATTCCATGAAGAATTTTATTGCGTGCATTGCTTTCCACTATTGCAAAGACGTCACCATTGGACGTTGATAATACTGTTTGTTCTTCGGTTGGGATGGGCATAAGAGAACAATATCTTCCTCTCACTTTAATTGGTTTATCGCTAGGAAAAGTGTATCTTCGAATTTCGAATTGCCGATTTGGATTCACGACGGGAATAAGACGAATAAATCTCAGTTCTTCCAGATCATATCCAAGTATGCGTAAAGAAGTATGCCTGGCAGGGCTAGACGTACACCTGACAAGAAGAGGACTTTGAGACTCGGTCGTGGGAATAGATCTGACAGGAAAATTTCTTTTTACAGTAGAAGACCTGGGTCTGGCACGAAGAGGAGGCCTAGTAGGAGGAGAAGACCTAACCAACGAACCCGAATAATGGAATCCAGTGGATAATTGCCCAGACTCATCATTGGCGCAATTTCGGACCAATCTTGGGGTGTCTACGCCTGGCATCCGGCCAAAATCGGGCAAGCGTGGGCCCAAACGTACATTTTCCAATGGGGGTCTGGCAGGAGAAGTGGATCTGATCGAAGGACCTGGAAAATGAGGCTCAGTGGAACATTGCCCAAACTTACTGTTGGCGCAATATCGGACCAATCTTGGGGTGTCTACACCTGGCATCCGGCCAATATCCGGCAAAAATTGGGACAAACGTACATTTTCCACTGGGCGTCTAGACGGAGAAGGCCTGCTCGGAGAAGCAGGAAAATTACGTTTGACAGGAGAATAAGACCTTTCAGGGGAATGATGTTTGTCCGGGAGATAAGAAGTTCGGCTACGGGGAACACCAGGAATAGGTGCGCCATTCGGTAAGCACTCGAACTGTGAACTCAACTCTGCAACAAACCGAAGATTAAATTTTCATCGTGTATTCTCCTCCGGCTTATTTAATAAAACTTTAAGGGAAAATGGATATCTTAGATTCACAGTTAAAACACTTAATTTTTAACCGAAAATAAAAGCGAATTTTTCAACAAAGTAGTTGAATTCTTATATAATGAAAAAAATAGTTGACTGCAATGATGAATATTTAGCCAAAAAATGAGTTTTCAACTAAGTAGATTAGGTTGCTACCCAAGAGCGCAAGTTTTCAACAAAATAATCGCATTTTCAACTTAAATAGATAAATTTGCAACCACTAATTTGCAAAATACCTGCGGCTTCGAGGATTAAATTCACACTACTACACTCGCGCTTCGTGCTAATAAATAAAACGATACAGACAGCATCGAAGGGAATATGAGAAGTATGCATGTCTTTCAATATAATGTTAATAAAAAAGTACAAGTTTTTATTTTAGTTTACTAAACAGAGACATTAAAACATTATTAATTAGCTAGAAGATTTTAAATTTGTATCTAATTACAAAAAAATGATTAAGATCAGTTGCGAATCTTGATGAAATCTACTACAAAGCATGATTAAGACGTACGGATCTTTGAAAAACAAAAATTGCATAATTTTGAAAATGATGCTCTAATTTTTTTATGTTTTCACAATGGTGAAAAGCAAATCAAGTTTTTAATTTTTATCGAAATTAAAAAATGCCATTAGGATAATTCGCAAGCATTCAAAAAAGGAATGAAGAAAAATCATTTCTCTGGATCTGTTTTAGAGTATTCTTTATTTTTAGAGCCAATAAACTTATTTTCGAAAATTTGTAGGTTAGGATCTGATGGCATGCTCTCTTTCTGTTGAGAGCGTCCCATACGGTACGAATTTCGAATAGAAATGGACACTTTTGAAATCACATTTTTCATAACACACAGCTTTCGGATTCCCCGCAATAAATTCAGATTGAATTCGTACCCATTTCGGGTAAAATAAAATAAAGTTCGAAATAAAATAACAATTGGGATAGAATATAGCTTAAATCGTACAAATTCTAATTCTTATATATCTTGAAAAATGTATTTGAAATTATAAATATATTAATATATTCACCAATAGGATTGAGAATCACCGCCAAGGATAAGACGAGAGTGGAAACAATCCTCATTTTTCCTAATTAGACGAAAAACTGATTAATGTATTAATGGCGAATTTGGTTAATAACGTAACTAAAGAATATTCTAGTGCCTCATTAGATTATTTAGTACATATATCGTCTAGTCGTTATCTCATAGTCTATAGGTAGGTAGGTTTTCTTTCGAAGATATTTACATTTCGTTAGAGATGGTGTTAAGGAAAAAAATGTATTTACTAAATTCGCCGTCGTTTACATAGAAAATTTACATGCTGTCTGCTATAACATCCCATTTCAAGTTTTGTAACACTATAAATGTTGTGAGATAAAAATAATAATCGCGCGCGTATTTCTTTTCTAGTAATAGGTCGATAAACTGAAAACAGTCCCTAAAACTTATAATGAAGAAGTGTCGTAACCAATCAGGTTTTTGGGAAGAATGCTTGCGAGATCTCATGACCACAATTTTTTTTCAGAAAAGGATTACCAGTTAGTTATAGTATTTTGATTCTACTTTGGATCATAAATAAAATTATATTGTAGTTTTACATGCTTTCAAAAACGAATTAATGACTTGGAGGAATATTATTTATAATTACTATCTCTAAACTCTTTGAGACTGATGAAGGGCTGCCCAATAGAGTTTCCTGGATTTATTCTCGTTTCATGTCTTCAACTTTGCGGATGACCATGTTTATTTTTACTTACTTTTGATTGCCACATTTTATTATACATATTTCACAAAGAATCGTATTATTTTCCGCTAATATATATTGCAAAGACGTCACCATTGGACGTTGATAATACACTTTGTTCTTCGAATGGAATGGGTCCAAGGACCTGAAATTTTCCATTCACTTGAATCAGTCTGTCGCCGGTTCAGGTTCGTTTTGGGAAGGAGCTGGCCAATCTAAGTTGTTCACGTTCAAGTTCATATAGGCGCGAAGAACGGCCCCTCGCAGGAGGAGACCTGGAGCTGACAAGAAGAAAACTCTCTGAAGGACCTGACAGGAGAATCTGCAGAATGAGGTCTGGTAGGAGACGGAGGACTTTCAGGAGAATCTGCTGGATCTTGCGCGTCGCGCTCGATTTTTGAAAGAAATTTGTGAATGTATATTCATTTTCTGAATGACTTTAAAATAAATAAAAAATTACAATTCTTTCTTCAGAATTTCTTCCCTATCTCGCGTTTTTATGCTAAAAATAGGATTCTTGTTTTCATATTATTTTTTATGGCTAAAATAAAATAATCTACAAGTCTTCTTTCAGATTTTTCAGGCATCTCGCATCTTTTGGTGTAATGTACGAATTTTCCATTTTTCATATCAATTTCAAAAAATAAATTAAAAACGAGGAGTTCAGTCAAAAAATGGTACAAAGGAATGTTGTAGGAGTTTTTGAAAGCTGCAATTTTTTGCTGAAATTGTTTTCCTCATCTCACGCCGTTTTGATCAAAATTTAAATTTTCGATTTTCCGCATAGTACTTTTGATAAGTAAAACCAAAATGGCAAGTGCTATTGAAAAATGGTTAAGAGAAATTTTCTAGGACTTTTCAAAAGCTATATTTCTCTTTGAGATTTTTTTTCATATTTCGCGTCGTTTGGTTCTAAATTTGAATCTTGTGGTTTCAAATTTCGGACAATTGTAATACTTTCTCAATCATAAATGACGAGAATGTAATAAATTGTAACAAATTTGTATCTGTTTTTTTGGAGAACGACTTTTGCCTACACATATTTTTCGTACCTTTTATCCCTTTCCCACAAATTTCTGATTTTTATTTTTAATGCAATTTTTTATGATTAGAACTAAAACTACGCATCCCATCAAAAAGTAATTTATGAATAATCTGTAGATGTGTTTTAGTTGCACAATTTTTGTTTGCTAATTTTTTTCCTAGCTCGTGTATTTCGCATAATTTGACCACAAAATGGAATTTTGGATTTTCCATTATTTCTTGTGCGACAAAAATTTGAATTTTCAATTTTTCAAAAAAATTCATGAAGTTGTTATGAAGATCTTGTAGGGTTTTTCAAAAAAGTAACGTTTTTCTTCTTTCGACTTTTTTTCATATTGTTCGTTTTTTGGCTTAAAATCGTGATTTTCAATTGATTTTGTAAATTTTATAAATGCTATAACTCTGATAATTTTCTTTTTTTTTCGAAAAAAGTCATCGAAATAAATTGTTCAGCTTTCCGAGTACTACAAACAGCCGTACATAAAAATTTTGAATCTTGAAAAAAATGGTCTCAAAAATTTTCAAAATGCTCTAACTTTTTGGACCTTTATCAAAAATGGCTAGTTGATGAACTCGTTCTTTGTATTAGGTAAAATATTTGGATTTTGAGCGCTGAAAAACGAATTTTGAATACAATAATTATATTTTCAATGAAATAATAAAATTTCAAATCACAAGATGAATGCACTACGAAAAAAGTATAAAATTACATGGAAAATCAAAAGAAAATTAAGTTAGACTTTTTCGGTACTTTTGTCCTGAAAAAAACCCTGCTCGAAACGAAAGTATTTTGATATTTTGATTATTTTGGGTACTTTAGTGATATTTCAGCCGGGACTTTTTGGAATATAATTCTCAATTTTTTGAGACAATGATATGTTTACAGTGTAAGTTTGCAACCCAATAAGATGTCGAAAAGCTGTCTAAATTGAAAAATTACCATTTCTATACATTGATTTTTTTCCATTGTTAAAAAGTTCTTGATAAGATGCTAATTTGGATTGAGCAAAATAACATATTTCTGCAAATCTAAATTAGTTTTCCTCGCAACATTTTTTTAATGGCGCCAGAAATTTTGAAGGCCAAGTAGCAAGAGATGATCAGGTTAACGTTTTTCATCGGAAGTCTGTTAGCTTAAACAAGAATCATCAGATTTAAAAGAAGATTTACAATCTGAGACAAGTTTTACCTTCTCACGATAATAAGAAGATTCAGTCTTATGTGAAAAGTGACTAACACGGATTTATTTAAATTTTCACGGTTTTACGGTTGTTCTCGTTGTCGTCTGTTGGATCTCGCGCTTCGCACTCGAGTTACAATTAAAATACTCTTTTTCATCAGTAATCTTTAGAAATATTTAGAAATAAATCATATCAGGATAGAAAATGACTTTGGTATTCGGAAGTTTTGATTTTCAAAATTGATAGTGCAGAAAATGAGTAATCTTTATTCGTAGATGAACAAACTGCAAAGCCGTGACTTACAACGTTTCGATCCTACTTTGGATTACATACAATATTATATTTTAGTTTTACATTTTTTCAAATTAAATTAATGGTGTAGAGGAATGTCCTTTACATTTAAGATTCTAAAGATCTTTGAGATTGGTGAGCGGGTGCCTAACGGAGTTTCTTGAATTTCTTTTGGGTTCATATCTTCAACCTTGCCGCTGATCATGTTTATCTTTACCCGCTTTTGATATCCCATTGTTGCACTGTAAATTCCATGAAGTATTCTATTATGTTTATTGCATTCCACTATTGCAAAGATGTCACCATTGAACCTTGATAATACTATTTGTTCTTCGGTTGGCATGGGCAGAAGTGAACCATATCTTCCTTTCACATTAATTGTTTTATCTCTAGGAAAAGTGTATCTTCGAATTTCGAATTGCCGGTTCGGATTTACGACGGGAATAAGACGAATAAATCTCAGTTCTTCAAGATCATATCCAAATATGCGTAAAGAAGAACGCCTGGCAGGAGGAGGCCTACACCTGATAGGAAGAGGACTTTGAGACTCGGTCGTGGGAATAGATCTGACCGGAAAATTTGTTTTTACAGTAGAAGACCTGGGTGTGGCACGCAGAGGAAGCTTAACAATAGACTTGCCATTGGCGCAATATCGGACCAATCTTTGGGCGTCTACGCCTTGCATCCGGCCCATATCGGGCAAGCGTTGGTCCAAACGTACATTTTCCACTGGGTGTCTGGCACGAGAAGAGGGCCTGGTCGTAGAACCAAGAAAATGAGGTCCAGTGGAACATTGCCCAGACTTACCATTGGCGCCATATGGGAACATTCTTGGGGCGTCTACGCCTGGCATCTGGCTAATATCGTGGAAAAATTGGGCCAAACGTACATTTTCCATTGGGGGTCTGGAAGGAGAATACCTGCTCGGAGAAGCTGGTGAATGAGGTCTGGGAGGAGAATGAGACCTTTCACGAGAATGATGTTTGTCCGGGAAATAAGAAGTTCGGTAACGAGGAACGCCAGGAATAGGGGCTCCATTAGGTAAGCATTCGAACTGTGAACCAAAATCTGCAACAAAACGAAAATTAAATTTTTATTGTGTATTCTCCTCCGGCATATTTCGCTCTTCCAGGGAGAGGATTACCTAACTTCATTCCGAAACTGAAAGATTTTAAATTTGAGTCCAATTTAAAAAAAAAATCATTGAGATAATTTGTAAATCTGGTTGAGATTTACTGCAAATTACGATTAAAAGATACGGATCTCTGGAAAAATGGCATAACTTTGAACATGACCTAACTTTTTTAATTTTGGTATAATGAAAAAATTTCATTGGCATAGTTCCGAAATATATTTGATATCTAGTAAAAATTTTAATTAGAATTCCTCAATCTATCAGAAAAATAGTTTTTTCTCCATATTATTCTTGAATTTTTTTCGAAAAACATCAGATCAATGTTTATTTAAGTACGCACGTATTTACTGAAATATGAGGTAATTGGCTGTATATTCGATATAAAGAATACCTTCCACTGAAATTCAGTGCTAAAATTGCTAAAAAGCTAAAGTCGCATTAAGGAATATCGTTCCTCTGGATCTGTTTTAGATTTCTTTTGCGATTTTTTTTGCCAATAACCTCATTTTTGAAAATTTGTGAGTTAGGCTCTTATGGCATACTATCTTTCTGTTGGAAGCGTCCCATACGGTACGAATTTCGAACCAATATGGACACTTTTGAAATTAAATTTTGTATAACACACACCTTTCGGATTCCCGCGGAATAAATTCAGATAGATATATTAATATATTCACCAATAGAATTAAGGATCACCGCCAAGGATAAGACGAGAGTGGAAACAATCCTCATTTTTCCTAATTAGACGAAAAACTAATTAATGTATTAATGGAGAATTTGAGTAACAATGTAAACTATCTGTATTATATGGGTATATTCGTTATCTCGTAGACTAAACGCGTCAAAATTCTCCTTCTTAGATATTTACATCTCATTAGAGATGGTGTTAAGGTAAAAATGTACTAACTAAATTCGCTAAAGCTGATATCACAATTTATATAATATTTTACGTTTAAGCGAAAACCGTTGTTTACATAGAAAATATAGTCATTATCTGCTATAATATTCCATTTAAAGTTTTTAACAAATAATATAAATTCTATAAAATATGTTAAAGAAATCGGAAAGATGAATTTCACCCTCTCAAATTTTGCAGGAAATGTTTTATGCATTACTCAGAAAAAAGGAGCTATCTTGAAACAAGAGTACTGTCGCACAATGCAGCGAAAGGGGATATTGGTGTAAAAAAAGTTCCAGAGGTCGTATTTTAGCATTTTCATATGAAATCGGTTATTTGAAAGAAAGATTGCTTTACATCAAAAATGAAAATTACAATATTTTGAACATCTTTAGCCTAGTTGTTAGCGTTTTTTGTCCAAAATTGCTATTTGCCTGTAAAAATTCATTTTATATTTGAATTCAGAAATGTGTGAGACAAAAATAATACTCGCGTGCGTCTCTCCTAGTTGATAGGTAGGCAAACGGTAAACAGCAACTAACAGTTATAATGAAGAAGTGTTGTAACCCATCAGGTGTTTGGGAACAATGATGCGAGATCTCATGACCACCATTTTTTAAGAAAAGGATTGCCAGTTACTTATAGTATTTTGATCCTACTTCGGATCATAAACAATATTATATTGTTGTTTTTCATGATTTTTAAAGTAAATTAATGGTTTGAGGAATATCGTTTATAATTACTATTTCTAAACTCCCTGAGACTGATAAAGGGCTGCCTAATGGAGTTTCCTGGATTTCTTCTCGGTTCACGTCTTCAACTTTGCGGCTGACCATATTTATTTGCACTTGATTTTGATTACCACCTTTTATTGTATATATTTCACGAAGAATTGTATTCTTTTCCGCTAATATGCATTGAAAAGACGTCATTATTGGACGTTGATAATACACTTTGTTCTTCGAATGGAATGGGTCCAAGGACCTAAAATCTTCCTTTTACTTAAATGAGTTTATCGCCGGTTCAGATTCGTTTTGGGAATGAACCGAACGAATCTAAGTTGTTCACGTTCAAGTTATAGGCGCGAAGGACGGATTCTGCCATTAGGAGACCTGGACCTGACACGAAGAAAAGTTTTTGAAGTAGAAGATCTGACAGGAGAATCTGAAGAATGAGGTCTGGTAGGAGGAAGACGACTTTCAGGAGAATCATGTCTGTTAGGAGAATGAGAAGTGTCGGAACGAGAAACACCAGGAATAGGGTCACCATTAGGTAAACAGTCGAACTGTGAACTCAACTATGCAACAAGAAACGGCGGATTACATTTTTTTTCATGCAGACAATCGTATGTTGGTATACGAGTACTACAATGGGAAATTAGGGGTAATTCACAGATTCTTCTTGACGTAATAAGTAATAAATATAAGTACTATTTCCTATATTTTATCATGATATAGTTACACATATGATGATTCCTAACCTCATTTCCATAACGCGGAACAATGCCGGTCATTACTCACTTACTAAGAAATTTGGCACCTTAATTATTATAGCATTTTATAAATGTGGGATTAAAGTTTTCAAAACTTTTGTAAAGGTTTTAATTTTAAGAATAAACTTCTTTCGTAAGCGAAAAAAATTTACCATGACGGTCTTTCGAAACTCGATTACACCCAGCCTAATCCAATAATCCATTTTATTGTAAATTGATATTTTTTGTTTGAAAATTCAACTCTTTTGTCGAAAATTCGCCTTCCTGGCTTGAAACCTGCACAATTTGGTTGAAATTATTTTTATTTCTTGACTGAGAAACCTTTTTCGGTTGCAAATTAGTTTTCCTGGTTTGAAAATTCATCGTTTTCAGTTGAATATTAATTTTTGTAACTGAAAATATAATTATTCCATTTTTTGTTGACAATTGATATTCTTTAGCTTAAAATTCAATTATTTGGTTGTAAATTCAACTATTTCTTTGTAATTAAACTGCTATTTTATTGAAAATTCAAATGTTTTGTTGAAAATGCAATATACACTCGAACCCCGAGTCAGTAACAGTGTTGGGAGTTGCCTGAAAATAGCCTTGTTACTAAATCGGTGGAATCAAAACCTAAACGCTCCAGGCCACCTGAACCGTTCCCGTAATATTGCGCAATACACTCGACTGTGTACTCGTGCACTGCGGCCCTTCCAAGGCGAGAGTCGCAACCGTCCCTCGCCCTGCGCGCTGAAAAACTGCGCGAACCAGCGATTCTAGGAATGAATAAACCGGGAGTTACTGAATCGGGGTTCGAGTGTATTTCGACTTGAAATCTTAGGAATATAGTATGCATATTCATTTTATTTTCAAAAAATCTGTTTTCTTATTATTTCCAAATTTTCGTGAAAAATTACCCTATTTCCCCTGGTTTAAGAAAATTTTTGGCTGTGAAGTATCTGAATATTTTCATGAAAGTCTTTACATTTTCTTTAAATAGTTGATCATTGCAAAAATAAAGTGTAGCAGCCGACGTTCTCATACATTTAAAAGCAATAATTTATATTTGAAATACAAATCGTAAGTTAAAATAAGGTATATAAATACAGAGTTTGTCATGGTATAGCGTAAAAAATCAATAGAGTGAGATTGTGAATTATACGATTCTACTTCTAAGCAAGCTATTTGTTATAGATAATATAATATCAGAGTAAGGTTTATATGAAGGAAGTGAGGAAAAAAAGATGTATATTATTTACAGTTCTATAAAAAATATATTTAAAATCCATTTTCAGACAAATAAATTATTTCATTCAAGGAAATAAATTACTTTTTACATTTAGTTCAATTATTGTACGAAAATAAAAAATGTATGCTGTTCAACTAAATTTCGTATTTAGAACAAAGAAATATACTCGTATATTCATTTCAAATTAATCATTCTTTTAAGCCTAATAAATTGTTTGCTCATGATACAGAATTATTACTTTGATTTCAAAAAGTTTTTTGCTATCCCGATAAAATATTTTTTTAAATTAAGGAAATATTTAGGTTCAATGAAGTAAATTTTTCTTTGATCAAATAGTTTTCATTTGGAGAACGCTGAATTTCTACGTTTACCCACATGTATTTTTTTCGCATTGTGAACAATCAGCGCCATCTGTTGGCTATATTCAAATCTCAGGACGCTTGAATTCCGTGTATTTCATTATAACATACCACGGCTTATCAACTGCGCATGTACCGAAAAGCGCGGGTCTATTCAAAATTACAAAGTATAACCTTGTAATATTACTTAATATTACTTGTTACTTAAGGGGGCGTGATTTCGGAGAAGCCTACGGTTCAATGAATTTGCATTGTTATGAAAAATATTCCGATTCAATTCTTCTTGCAAACTCGTTAAAGTGGAAGATTGAACGTATTAGAAAAACATATTCTTGATAATTCAGAATTAAAAAATGACAAACTGGGAGGGACGGCCTTTTTTTAAACGACACAACTTTTATCTAACAAAAATTCTTTAAAGAATTAGCTTTGTGAATCACCTAGCAGATAGTTTTTCTTAAAAAAAGACTACTTTCGAGATGAATGGCATCCAAAAATAGTGAAGAAATTTTTTTTTTCATGTGATGGCGTAAGTGACAATTTGGGAAATGGCCAAAACTAATTTCTTCGAACTAAATCATGTTTCTGTAGAAGATTGTTCTTTTGATTCATATCCACTCCGATTGAGAACTGGGTCAAAATCCATGTTTGATAAAAAAAAGATTACTTCTTTTAGAACGTGGACTTTTAAGTTGAAAATATGATCGCTCATAATGAAGTGTGGATTCAGGCTGTCCTGGAAAGTAATTTTTAATGGATATACGTAAGCGCCGCAACTAGAAAAATTCATTTCATTACTGCTGTTGACCACCATTTTGGAATAGGTCCGTTTCCTATGCATGCCCCAAAAACGATCATTCCGTGCATCCGTTACAAAAAATTATTCACAATTAAAATTTTAACTTTCATCAGTAATCTTTAGAAACATTTGGAAATAAATCTTATCAGGAAAGAAAATGGCTTAGGTATTTAAAAATTTTGATTCCAAAAATTGATAGTGCACAAATTCCTTGTCTTCATTTATAGATAAACAAACTTCAAAATATTGACTTATAACATTTTGATCCTACTTCGGATTACATACAATATTATATTTTAGTTTTACATTTTTTCAAATTAAATTAATGGTGAAGAGGAATGTCCTTTACATTTACGATTCTAAAGATCTTTGAGATTGGTGAGCGGGTACCTAACGGAGTTTCCTGAATTTCTTCTGGGGTCATATCTTCAACCCTGCCGCTGGTTATGTTTATTTTTACCCGTTTATGATATCCACCTGTTGCACTATAAATTCCATGAAGCATTCTATTATGTCTATTGCATTCCAATATTGCAAAGACGTCACCATTGGATGTTGATAATACTGTTTCTTCTTCGGTTGGCATGGGGCTAAGGACCTGAAATCTTCCTCTCACTTTAATTCGTTTATCGCTAGGAAAAGTGTATCTTCGAATTTCGAATCGCCGGTTCGGATTCACAACGGGAATAAGACGAATAAATCTCAGTTCTTCAAGATCATATCCAAGTATGCGTGTACAAGAACGCCTGCCATAGCGAGACCTAGACCTGATAGACAGAGGGCTTTGAAACTTGGCATTAGGAGTAGATCTGATCGGAAAATGAGTTTTGACAACAGAAGACCTGGGCCTGGCATTAAGATAAGGCTCGGCAAGAGGAGAAGACCTGATCGAAGAACTCGAGTAATGAGGCCCAGTTGAAAATTGCGCAGACTTGACATTGGTACAACATCGGACCAATATTGGGGTGTCTACGCCTGGCATCCGGCCAAAATCGGGCAAGCGTGGATCCAAACGTAGATTTTCCACTGGGGGTCTGGCAGGAGAAGTGGGCATGATCGAAGAACCTTGAAAATGAGGCTCAGTGGAACATTGCCCAGACTTACAATTGGCGCAATATCGGACCAATCTTCGGGTGTCTACGCCTTGCATCTGGCCAATATCGGGCAAGAATTGGTCCAAAGGTACATTTTCCACTGAGGGTCTGGCAGGAGGAGAAGACCTGATCGAAAAACCTGAAAAATGAGGCCCAGTGGGAAGTTGCCCAGACTTACAATTGGCGCAATATGGGACGAATCTTGGGGTGTCTACGCCTTGCATATGGCCAATATCGGGCAAGAATTGGTCCAAACATACATTTTCCACTGGGGGTCTGGAAGGAGGAGAAGACTTGAATGGAGAATCTGGTAAATGAGGTCTGCCAGGAGAATGAGACCTTTCAGGAGAATGAAATAAATCCTGGAAATAAGAAGTTCGGCAACGAGGAACACCAGGAATAGGGGCTCCATTAGGTAAGCATTCGAACTGTGAACTAAACTCTGCAACAAACAGAAGATTAAATTTTTATTTTGTTTTCTCCTCAGATATATTTTTCTCTCCCAGAGAGAAGATTATATAACTTCATTTCGCAATAATGGAAATGTTAGATTTACAGTTAAAAAAGTTAATTTGAAACCAAAAATAAAATCGAATTTTCAGCAAAACAGTCAAGTTGTTAAATAATGGAATGATTTTTTGACTGAAATAATGAATATTTAACAAAAAAATGAGTTTTCAACTGAAAAGATTAGTTTTCTACCCAAAAGCGCAAGTTTTTGGCAAAATTTGACCACCGTAATGCACATGGAGGCCTAAGCCAAAATTTAAAATTAGGTCATTATGGCATGCTAACGCAAAAGATTGAAAAATAAAATTAAGAAATATCGTTTCCCTGGATTTTTTTAAAGAATTTATTTTTTATTTTTTGAGCCAATAACCTCATTTCCAAAAATTTATGGGTTAGGCACTTATGGCATGCTACCTTTCTGTTAGAAGCGTCCCATACGGCACGAATTTCGATTCAATATGGACACTTTCGAAATTACATTTTTTGTAACGCACACCTTTCGGATTTCCCCGGAATGAATTCAGATTAATTTCGTACCCAATGCGGGCAAAATCAAATAAAGTTTGTAATAAAATAACATTTGGGATAGACTAAAGTTTCAATCGTACAATTTCTGATTTTCATATAGCTTAAAAAATGTATTTGAAATTATAGATATATTAATATATTCACCAATCGAATTAAGGATCACCGCCAAGGATAAGACGAGAGTAGAAACAATCCTCATATTTCCTAATTAGGGTAAAAACTGATTAAGGTATCTATTACGTATTTTGTTAAGAACGTAAATGAAGAATATACTGATGCTTAATTCGATTATGTAGTACATATATCGCTTAGTCGTTATCTCATAAAGTACAGGCGTCAAGATTGTACTTCCAAGATATTTACATTTCATTAAAGATGATGTTTTGAGAAACTAATATAAATTTAGAATATAAATGAAGTTAGTATTTTTTTAAATGAAATTGCTATTGTTGATAATAAAATCATTAGACTTCAAACAATATTTACAACATTTGTACAATAATCGGGTATTTTACCATTTTCACGGAAAATACATTATTTTGGAGAAATATCATTTGACATCATAAATGAAAATTACAATATTTGGAACATCTTTAGCTTAGTTGTAAGTGTTTTTTGTCGTATTTTTACACCAAAATTCATTTCATATTTTAATTCAAAAATTTTGTGAGACAAAAATAATAATCGAGTGCGTATTTCTTTTCTGGTAATAGGTCGACAAATTGAAAACACTCCCGGATTTCTTCTTGGTTCATTACTTCAACGTTGCGGCTGACTATTGTTTATTTTTATGAAAATTGTATTATTTTCCGCTAACATGTATTGTCCAAGGACCTTAAATCTTCCTTTCACTTGAATTGGTTTATCGCCGGTTCAGATTCGTTTTGGGAATAAGCCGAACAAATCTGAATTGTTTACGTTCAAGTTCATATAGACGCGAAGGAAGGACCCTGGCTGGAGGAGACCTGGACCTGACCCGAAGAAAAGTCTAAGAAGGAGGAGAAGACCTGACAGGAGAATCTGAAGAACGAGGTCTGGTAGGAGACGGAGGACTTTCAGGAGAATCATGACTTCCAGCAGAATGAGAAGTGTCGGAACAATAGACACCAGAAATAGGGTCACCATTAGGTAAACAGTCGAACTGTGAACTCAACTATTCAACAAGAAACAGCGTATTACGTTTTTCTTTATATAGATAATCTTATATTGGCTGAAACGCTATCTTTTTTCCAATCAAATATTTAATCAGGAGGTATGTCTAAAGAGAGCACACGGACCCTAATCTGAATAAATTAACTTTTTAAACAAAAGATTTGAAAGATAAACATAAATCGGTTTTTGAGCGCGAGTCCTTGCTTGGAACAAAGGCGAACCAATTTGACAAAAGTGAGTGAGAAAGAATAAAGATTCATGGAATCTATATTCCAAATGGTACAGAGAAACTCACGGAACGCTAAACGTTTCAGGCTAAATGATATACAAAAAATCTCACAAACCTCATTCAAAAGGACACAATTCAACTTAAAACAGGCAATTATCTAAAACAAGAATAAAAAAAAGGTAAAGAATAACAGGTATCTAAAGATAAGATAATCCAAAATATCCAAAAAAAGTTTATCAAACAAACACAAAAGGGGTTCTTGAAAGTAAGTACTCCGGGGTTCTCAGAGGTAGATATAAAAGGGTGTCGCAGAAATAGATATACACAAAAAGGGTTCTCAGAAATAAGCAGAAGTGGGGCTTTCTAAAATAAACGCCAAAGGGAACCTCAAAGATGGGCACGGAAAGGGGTTCTCGCAAATTCAAATAGAGGGTTCTCAAAAATAAATGCCAAAAGGATTACTAAAATAGATACAAAAGGGGTTTCCAAAATAAAAAAAAGGGGTTCTTGAACATGGGAGGGTAATTGACAAGAATTGCAAACGTTGCAAACAAAGGGTCATGACGAGGGGTTCAAAATCATGGGGTGATTCAAAGAATCGCAAAAGGTCACTAAAGGGTCATCACCAGGTCGAAAATAGTATTTTACAACATATCAGAAAAATATCTGGGTCGAAATCCGTTAGTAATATAATTGGTTGATAAGAGAAAGGGTTGCTACATTGTCAAACATTTTACACAGAGAGGTCAGTGTTGCAAATATTCAAAAAAAGGAGGGGAGCATTACATAGTCTCGAAATTAAGGAGTAAAACGAAAGAGTCACAAATTATCTGATATGGATATCACCAACGGTCAATCCAAAAAGTGTGGTAAACTCATGGAACTGCAAAAGTGGTCAAAAGTGGTAATTTCAAAATAATCGTAAAGGCTATTGTGAGGATATTGCAATAAAAGGTTATAAAATGGGTCTCGCGAATTGGGGTTAGCTCGTACAGTAATAGAAAGGCCAAAAGAGGTAATTTCAACAGAATCGCAAAAGCTATAGTGGGGATATTGAAAAAAGGGGTTATAAAATAAGTGGTTCCAAAAAGAGGGTCATCACAAGGTATCGCAAACGGTCCGCTAGAAGTCTCACTGGGTCGAGAATTTTTCAGTGGGGCGATTCAAGGTTAATGACATAATTAGAGGCATTATTAAAGATTGGCACTAAGAATGGGACAAGAAGGGATCGCAACAAAGTTGAAATCAAATGAGCAAAATATCACGGCACATATTACTATTTGACAATTCGGCACTAAAACATGGCAAAAGGATCGCGAAAATAGGCAAAATCGAGAAAGCACAAAAAATATCATGAAACATATTAAAACTGGCAAATCGGCACTAAAAGGGGGCAAAAGGATCGCAAACGTAGGCAAAATTGAGAAAGCAAAAACATCATAAAACATATAATAATTGGCAATTCGGCACTCCAGATTACTCAAGGTTTACAGGCATATATCATTACATTTAAAGAACCAAATATGTACGCGATAAATAAAATGAGACATGCCCATAAAAGCAATTAGAGATGATTTATCCAAGGAGATTGGTTGATATACAGGAACGAGATAATATAAAATTCACTTGGCTAAATCATTCAGAAAACAGGATACTACCTTGTGTACTCTGATGGGCAACGCAGCACCTCGTGTTCACTCGTCGGATGTATAGACGCTAAGAAAGAATTTTTGGCGCTTATCGGTATACTAAAGGAACGTGAGGCATCACATGGTCAGGGGGAAGGGCTGGCACGTGCGAACTTCATTTCTCTCATTCGCAACGGTCGGGAGAATAATAGCCGATGAGGTCCGCTTCTTATTCGTCCATCCTATCATCCTTCCTTTTATTGGCTAGTCCTTCTCAGCCGCCGTTGAGAGAGGGGCAAGAATCGTACCATTCATGCTTTCAGGGCCGACTGTATCCTGATGTCGAGGTGGAGAACGAGAAGCCCCTTTCTCCGTACTGCAGGTGTGGAGTGGGCTCTTCGATGCTCCAGATAACAAAAAAGAGAAAACAAAAACGACATAAAAAAAGCCAAGAAATGTCTGTTCACCAAAGGAACATTTGTAGCGACAATTATTTTTAGGCGAAGTTACCTATTCTCTCGTAGAATCTTGTAGTAACCGCCTCGGCCAATCCTGAACAGGAACGTGCCTTGGATCTCAAACGGCCAAAACGAATGATCCATTCTATACTTAATGGCATAATCAGCTATTCCACCGTGGATGTCAGAAGGATTAGCGATAAAAAATCCAGAAATTTATGTGGGGACCGTGAATGCGAAGATATGATAAAGGTGAAGGCGGCGATGGATCAGATCGATCGTTGCCTAGGTGGCGGGAATCTGCCTGGCTCTCGCTCGAGACCGCGGAATTAGGAAATTAAACAACAAAAGAAATTAAAACAGCCCTATGTTCTTAAAATTACAATTACACAAATATACATTGGAGTAACATAATGATAAGGTAAAACATGAAATGAAATAGAATAAATTAAAAACATAACAAAGAGTTATATCCCCCTGTGATATACTAGCTACATTACGGAGTTCCAGAAATATAACGTATCCTTACAGTAACAACGTGACAGAACAGTGTGACCTTTATGTTCTGTTTCTATAACACAAGGACATTCTATTGGCGTAACAGTTCTATCATTCTGTTCTATGAGTCACATTGCAGAATTCCAGAACTGTTACATATCCTTACAGTAACAGCGTTACAGAATAGTGTGACCTTCATGTTCTGTAATTGTTATTGCACACGATTGTGACAATTTTATGTATGAATGTGACCTTTTTGTTATGTAACAGTTAAAAAACTTGTCTGCTGGGTATGAATTATTACGCGCAAAGTTGGTAGTCTCCTATATGTGCACGCGGACTTGTTAAGCATCTTATCTTATTAATTGTGACGTGCTTTTGTGGGCTTGTAAGTTGAAAATCTGATAGTATTATTTGGGGCGTGCCCAGTTGGAAATGTACCATCTGGGTATTTGGACTTTTAAATAAAAGGCCTAATTCTATTCACTGATACGCGCACAGTTGGGAGTCTTCTACATGGGCACGCGAACTTGTAAGTTAAGAATCTTATGTTATTAATTGAGACGTGCACAGTTGGGAGGGTACCATCTGTACACGTAGAATTTTAAATGAAAAGTCTGATCCTATTAATTGATACGCGCACAATTGTGAGTCTCGTAAATGTGCACGTGGACTTGTAAGTTAAGCATCTTACATTATTATTAATTAAGACGTGCACAGTTGGGAGTGTCCCATCTGGGCACGTGCATAGTTGTGTCAGTGGAAAACAACGTGCACTGTTGTACCAGCGGTCCTTGATGTGCACAGTTGCTCCGTGCACAGTTGTACCCCTCTTAAATTGAGACGCGCGCAGTTGGGAGTCTTCCATCTGTACACGTGCAGAGTTATGAGTATCCCGCCTGTGCATGTGCATAATTGGGAGTATCCCATCTTTGCACGTGGACTTGCAATTTTAAAATCTGGTCGTATTATTTGAGACGTGCACAGTTGGGAAGGTAACACCTGGGCACGTCGAATTTTAGACGTGCACAGATAGTACCCTAGCGACAGTTCACGTGCATAGATGGGAGTCTCCCAACTGTGCACGTCGAAATTTGGTCGTGCACAGATGGTACCCTATCAACAGTGCACATGCATAGATGGGAGACTCCCAACTGTGCACGTCAAAGTGTAGACATGCACAGATGGCCTGTGCATAGTTGTGCATGTGTAAAACAACATGCACAGTTGTACCAGTGGCCACCGACGTGCACAAATAGGCTCGTGCACATTTGTTCAGACAAAAATTGTATAGAAAATAGGGGTTCATTTCACGGTACTATTCATTTTGACCTTGAGCTCAATTTTCAAGGTCATTTGAAGGTTAAGACGATTTTTTAAAATGACAATCCCTATTTTTGACTGCGGATGTAAAAAGAGCGGAAAATTTCACGTCAAAAATATTCTATGAGAAATTTGCTTTTGCATTTGTGGCCAAATGTCTAAGAAACGGTCAGATGCCCTTTTTCGGAATTATCCTGGTTTCTTGAGAATAGCAAAGGTTTAAGATGCTTGTATCAAGTCGATTAAATATAAAAGTGAACCATATTGACCATTTGCCCTTCAGATACATTTTCAAGTTCATTCGAAGGTCAAGATGATTTTTTAAAGAAAATCCCTATTTTAAACTCTCGATTGCAAAAGAGGTATTTCCTTTAAAAAAATAATCTTGGCCTTCAAATGACCTTGAAAATTTATCTGAAGGTCAAGATGCTTAGGCTGGTTCACACTTTTACACTTTATCGACTTGTTAAAAGCATCTTGAAAGTTTGCTCTTCTCAGAAGACCAGTATAATTTCAAAAAAGGACATCTGGCCGTTTTTTAGACATTTGTCCTTGATGTTTGACCTTTCTGAGATCACAAAATAAAATTTCTCATCGAATATTTTGGACGTGAAGTTTCCCGTTATTTTTAAATCCACAGTCAAGAATAGGGGTTTCCATTTAAAACAATCGTCTTGACCCTCAAAAGACCTTGAAAATTGACCTCAAGGTCAAAATTATCCATAGGCTAAAATGCGTCACCGTGTATAATAGTTGATATTTAAATCAAAAGAGACGAATTTTTAACAAAATAGTTGAATTTTATAACCTAAAATATCAATTTTTTACAAAATAGTTGTGTTTGAACCAAGAAGTCTAATTTTCTAGTAAAATATTAGAATTTTCAACCCAGAAAAACGAATTTTGAACAAAATAATTACATTTTCAACCAAATAATAACATTTTTAATCACAAGATGAATTCTATACAAAGAAAAAGTATAAAATTATATAAAAAGTCTTTTCCGGTACTTTTTTCCTAAAAAATCTGGCTTAAAACGAAAGTATTTTTATTTTTTTGGGTACTTCAGTGCTATTTCAGCATCGAATTTTTGGAATATAAATCCCAATTTTGTGAGACAATGCTACGTTTATAGTGTAAGTTTTCAAGCCAATAAGATGTCGAAAATCTGTCGAAATTGAACAAATATTTCTGAAAATTTAAGCTAGCCATCAAATTAGTCTTTTATTTATAAATACAAAATGGCAACCTTTTCATAAGCCCAAAAGATTAGAAAAAAAGTTATACACGACAAGTTTTTATATTTTATTATTATATTCACCAATAGAATTCAGCATAGTCGCCAATAATAAAAGGAAAGTAGACACGAGATTTATGGACGGCCCCTATTCTTTTAAAATCTTTCTGAATTTTCTCTTTATATTAATATAAAAAAATGAAGAATCGGTTCATCTTTAAAATCTTCCAAATTTTATTTCAAAATCTTAAAAAATCTACATTTAAAAGAAATTTTTTTTTAATTTTTAAGAAACTTTTCAATATCTTTTTAAAATGACTCAAATTTTTCTTAAAAGTTTGAAACAATTCTTCACAATTGAAAGAATCGCGTTCAAATCCTCCACATTCTTTTTTGAGAATTTTGGAAATATTTTAGAATGTTTTGTCATCTTTTTGAATATTCTCTTAAAATAAATGTTTTAAAATAAAAAAATGATCAAAAATTTTCCGAGTAATCTTAATATAATTTTTTTACTCTCTTGAAACCTTTCGCAATTCTTGAAAAGCTTCTAAATTTGTTGTACGAAATATACGAAAATCTAGATTTTGTTTTAGGTAAAATTATTTTTTTATCCTTTCAAAATCTTTCAATTACTCTTTTGCTTATCCGAATTTTTTGTAAAATTTTGTAATCTTACAAAATTAAAAAATTTTGCTTTGAAATCTTCTACATTCTTTTCCGAAATTTCAAGAAATCATTTGAATTATTTTTAAATTTATGATTTTTTTAAAAATAGTTTTGCAAACAAAAATAATAGTAATGATTTAAATTTTCCCTGAAATCTTAAGAAAAAATTTAATTATTTTAAAACCTTAAAAATCCTTAAAAAGCTTCAAAATTTGATTTCAAAATCCTCAGAAATCTGCATCTTGGTTAAAGTTTGTTAGTACCGGTAGTTTTTTGGTAACCGGTACCAATATTTTTATTATTATCATCAACAGTCTATAAATTTTATAAACTAAGATATTCTGAAATTTCATCCATAATTTAATTTTTCTGATGTCTTTCAATGTATGAAAAAGTTTAAAAATTATATTCTAGTAGCAAAGTAATGAGAACAGAATTATTTCGCAATATTAGAAAACAATTTCAATTAAAATTTTCTGTTTCAATAATAACAGAATATTGTTTGTGTACTTATATAATAAAACTTGGCTGATGTTAAAATTTCATGAAATTTTAATTTGATTCCTTATTTGAAAATAGTTCAATTTTAAGCGAAATTTGGAATCGTTTAATATTGAACGCTTCAAGTTTGAATTCATTAATTTTTAAAGCTTCCAATACGAAATGGTATAATTTTTGTTTTCTCAGACCGGAAAAATTAAAAATTGGTCTTGTGAAAACCGGGAAATTACCAAAACTTCAAAATCATCCATCAGGTAGACACTATGATAAAAATTGTTTACTGCATTTATTAAAAGAATCGTTACTGAATTAATTTATATATATATACAGTCCAATTACTGAAGCTTATTGCATTTTTTTAACAAAAAAATAATTTGAATTTAATGTCTATCACATACTAATGAAGTATTTTTTTCTGTTTCAGGTAAGCTTCAGTTACTGTTCGTGAAATTTTAGCAAAATTTTTGGTAAGAAATTTGACTTATTTAGTTTAGAACAGAAGACTTTGTAAGAGATATATGTGTAATTTCATACATTTACTATTACAAATATCTTTGAGATTTGATAACGGGTGCTTAATGGAGTTTTCTGGATTTCTTCTGGAGTCATTTCTTCAACTTTGCCAGTGGCCATGTTTATTTTTGCCCGCCTTTGAGAGAAGTTTCTTGTTGTATATATTCCACGAAGCATACTATTGCTCTCCACTATAATTACAAAGATGTCGCCATTGGTAGATGATGATACAGTTTGTACATCGGTTGGCATTAGAACACGGACATCATATCTTCCTTTCACTTGAAATGGCATAGCGAGAAAAATTGTATCGTCGAAAGCGTAAAGAAGAAGGCCTGGCAGGAGAAGACCTACACCTGACAGGAAGAGGGCTTTGAGACGCGGCAGTAGGAGTAGATCTGATCAGAAAATGAGTTTTGACAGTAGAAGACCGGGACCTGGCATGAAAAGGAGCATCAGTAGGAGGAGAAGACCTGATCGGAGGAGTCGGAAAATGAGGTCTGGCAGGAGGAGGAGACCTTTCAGGAAAATGATGTACATCCGGGAAATAGGACGTTCGGCATCGAGGAGTACCACGAATAGGGGCGCCATTAGGTAAACAATCGAACTGTGAACTCAACTGTGTAACAAGAAAGAGAAGATTCAATTTTCCTTGTATATTCTCTTCGGGCACATTTTGTCGGATTTTAATTTAGTTTTCCATCAAATTTTCCCTTTCAAAAAGAGGATTACTCAGGCTCACTTTATCAACTGAAATCGCAAGATTATATGCAGAAAGGCAAAAAAGGATTGGCACACTCCTCCCCGAGGGTTGCTACAGAATCCCAATTTCGAAATTCCCTGACTTTACGTGATCAATTTTTTATTTTCCCTGCATTTTAACGAAACAATACAGTAAAGCCATGCATATTAAAACTTGGAAACATTGCATTTTTGACAAAAACAGATTAATTTTCAAATCCAAACAAGCAATCTTCAACAACAGATTTCAATTTTCAGCCAAAAAAGAGTTTTCAATTAAATTTTCTATAAAACAGTCGAATTTTTAATCCCAAAATATCAATTTTTAACAAAAAAGCTTATTTGGAACAAAATTGTTGAATTTTAAAGCGCAAAAAGACAAATTTTAAACAAAATAAAATATATTTAACTAGAAAAATAATTCAAGAGAAATTGGAATAGTTACAATTTCAGTTGAATAACTTAATTATCAACAAAAAAAAGAATTTCTAATAAAATACTTACAGTTTTAACAAAACAGAAGAATTTCTCACTACAATGATGAATATTTCACACACAAAAATGAATTTTCAACCAAAAAGACCAATTTCCAACAAAATTCATCAACTTTCAACCAAATGGTTCAATTTTTAAATAAAAAAAAACTGTTTTTGGTCTAAAATGATGAATCATCAACCAAAAACATGAATGTTTACCATAATAGTTCCACTTTCAACAAATTAGTTGACTTTTTAACAAAAAAAAAAGATAAATTCTGAACGAACAATGTAGTAGTTGAGATTACAACCAAAAAATATTTTTATTTCAAACCAAATACAGTTAAATTCAAACGGAAAAAATAAAATTTTAACAAAACAGATGAATTCATAATTAAAGCGAAATAATTTTTAACCAGAGAGTTGAATTATTAACCCATGTGAAGCTTTTAAAAACGAAAATAAATTCTACAGTCATACAGTGCAGCGAAGCGACATATGGGGGTTCAAAAAGTTCCAGAGGTCGCATTTCTTAACAGATTTGAAAGTTTATTTTTTTAAACTGGATCTGATTACATTTGGAAAAGGACGGTCGAGGCAGATTAAAAAAAAAGTATCTAATTTGTCATTTGTGTCTAAAATCACAAAAACCGTAATTTTAAATATTTGTACTGCTTACTTGGCTCTGTTTATTCTTATTTTATCAAAAGCATATATACTTAGTAAATATACTCTCCACGAAAAAATTTGTTATTATAGATCAAATACTTCAATTTTATAAATTGTTATAAATAAAATAATGATTGAAATTCATAATTGCTGCATTTTCAGCATTTGAATGAATTATTTGTACTGATTACAACCTTGAATTACTTTAAAATTATTATCTCAAAACTCTTTGAGACTGGTGAAGAGCTGCTCAATGGAGATTCCCCGATTTCTTCTGGGGTCATTTCCTCAACCTTGCCGCTGTCCATATTTATTTTCCCGCGTTTTTGAATGCCAGATCTCCTTTTTATATATATTCCACGAAGAAGTGTATTATTTCTTGCAAATATTGCAAAGACGTCACCATTCGACGTTGATAATACAGTTTGTTCTTCGAATGGCACAGACTCAAGGTGCTGAAAACTTCCTTTCACGTGAATTGGTTTATCGCGAGGAAAAGTGTATCTTCGAATTTCAAAATGCCGGTTTGGATTCGTTTTGGGAATAAGTCGAACAAATTGAAGATTTTCAAGATTAGATCCAAGCATGCGGTACGAAGTAAACCTGCCAGGATCAGATCTAGACCTGGCACGAGGAAGGCTTCGAGGCTCTGCGGTAGGAGGGGATCTGCTACGAAGGGTTGGGTCGGAATGAGGAGGAGACCTTTCGTGAGAATTAGAAGTTCCGGAACGTGGAATACCAGGAATAGGCTCGCCATTAGGTAAGCACTCGAACCCTGAGTTCACATCTGCAACAAGAAACAGAAGATTCTCTAGACTTTCTTTCATATTGCGCGTTTTTATGCTAAAAATAGTAAGGTAGATGCCCCAGTAATCGGGACGGTCCCCGTAATCGTGAGTTTTGAGGTGTAAATGCCAGAAGTAAGTATTTTCCGCATAAAAATACAATCCCAAAATATTTTTACTAATAATTTAATTAATTTTAAAAAGGCGTGAAATGAAATCGGAAAACTGACTTCTTACTGTGAGCAGTAATCGTAACATAAATTAGTCCTTAAAACTGAAAAAATGTGATGTAAAATATTGGCATGACTTTAGTGATTTCAGTATCAATTTTTTAGTTTATTATCATTTTTTAGTGAACTTAATATTTAATCAGTGGCTTTTCATTAGCTAACGTTAATCTATACTGCATAATTTGAGGTAAAACGTGTAATAGATATGTAATTATTATTGATTGATTCTGTTGCAAAAAAGTTAATTATACAAATTAATAGTGTGTAAACTTTTATATCCCGCGTAACTATGCTGTACTTAGCACCATTATGTTTCGACAGTTTTCATCTCGTAGGTCTCAATCAATATAAAACTAACAGTACATCTTTCATTTCATACAAGTATAGTTAAAATACAAAAATACACTTGAAACACACCTCCAAATCGCAAAAAACTGATTCAATTGTTTTTTATAACTTTTTCACGCATCTGCCGTTTGGTTCAGGGAGTCTCAGGTTTGCAAGGTCGCTGATTAGGATTTTTTTATTAGAAACGAAAAATTAAAAAATACTTATTCGTGGGATTTCGTAATCGGTGATTGCGAATCTGAAGTCTAAAATTTTAAATGGCCGATTTAAAATGACGGCGAAAATTTAATAAGGTTAACGGATTGGGCTAAAAGAACTTTTTTAAACTACATTAAAATTTTTGAAACCTAATGTTCTTACAAAATGATAATTAAATAGTAATTTGTATTTTCATAAATTATTTTTTCATTATTTATCACGTAGTTAATTAATTAAACTATAATATTTATTATATATTAATTAATATATCATCTATTTTTTCTCTATCTTACATAATATGTTTTTAATTAAACTTAAACATCAAATTAGACTCTAATTTATAATTACAAAATTGCCACCCTTTTCATAGACCTGAAAGATCAGAAAAAATTTGCGTAGGACAAATTGGTATTTCCGGAAAGCTTGAAACTACTTAAAATTCTGGATATATTTTATAACTATATTCACCAATAGAATTCAGGATAACTGCCAAGGATAAGGCGAGAGTAGAAACGATTCTCATATTTTCTCATTAGAGAACAATCTAATTAATGTTTTAAAAATGAATTGAATTACCAATATAACTGCAGAATATTCGAGTACTTGATTAGATAATATAGTACATATATCCTATAGTCGTCATGCAATTGATGATATGCGTCATGGTTGCCGTCCTCAGATGTTTACATTTCATTAAAGTTGATGACATAATTTACATAATCTTTTAGGTTGTAACGAAATCCCTCGTTTAAGTGGCAGACTTAAGTAGTGTGTGTGTGTGAAGATAAATTCTACAAAATATTTTAAAGAAATCGGTGAGATGAATTTAATCCTCTCACATCTTGGATCATATGTTAAATCACAGCAACAGGAAATATATTTTTTGTGATAAAATATTAATATTATCATTAATAAGTTATTTTTTCCTGGACTGTAGATGGTTCCAGCTCAATTTGCTGAAGGCTTTATTATTTGAGAAGTTGTAGGCTCCGGAAACTACGATCATGGTTCCTTACAGCAACCAATCCCGACGCAACAGGAACGTATATACGTCATCCACTTCTGCTCCTTCTGTCCTAGAAGGTAATCAAGAGCGTGAAATATACGCGAGATAACATCGTGCAACACTGTTCCGTGGAGTGAGATCTCTAGCCGCGGATGACCTTATGCGGCAGACAGGACAGTTGGAGATGAATATTTCACCTCAGGATACTTTTCTATAGCTACCAATCTTTGTAGAATGTTATGAGGAACAGTGTTGACGGACCAGATGAAGTGATACCAGAAGAACAGCCTTTTGCTTCCGGCTCGCGATGGATTGATCCTGACGCTGGCAAGCCGGGATTTTGTTGATTTAGCTAAGAAATAAAGCTTTCATACCTCAAAGACAGCCGATTATGAGAACTGCAAGATAGACTTTGTAGCTTTGGTACAGCCTGCTCAGCTCGAAAAGAAGTGCTTGATTTTTTTCCTGTTTTTTCTCCTTCCTTGCCGTGATATTAGCATCGGCTGGTGCCAAGAATTCAATCACGTAAATGTTCTTGGTCTTTAGATCTTGGAGGACAATATCAGGCTTCGTAGCACTGATACGTTGAGTGGTGCAGAATGAGAAATTCCAGTAGATCTTACACTGATCATTCTCCACAACGGACTCGAGTTCCCCCTGGGCGTATGGCAAGATAGGTAATAGATCAACACCATAGAAGTGCCTAAGATGGTAATATAACACTTTTGGAGCCGCATTGTGTCTCTCTATGTACCCGTAGCGTGCATGCATACATCAATCAATATTTAGAACTCAGCAGGCCTTAGCCAGAACTGTTCTTCGATGAAGACACTCCAAGCTCAGCAAGACTCTACCTCCTTTATCTCGAGAGAGGTATATTCGAGGTACGGAAGATCTAGGATGAGGACTTCCAGGGATTGTCATGATCTTGCGTGTGCTTCGTTCAAGCTGCTTCAACTCATTGACGTTCCATTTTACTTCACCAAACGTGTAGAGCAGTATAGGGACGGCCAGAATATTGGTCGCCTGGATCTTATTTCTTCCAGATAATTCGGAAGCCCACATTTTTCTGAGAATTTGGAGATACCACTTTTCAAGGGCCGTTTTTAACAGACGCACATTTTGGGTTTCCACTTGCGTTATTCCAAAATATGTATGTGTTTCTCCATTACCAAGATGTTTAATGGTATTTCCAGTTTATTCCAGTTTAATGGTATTTCCAGAGCTTTTCCCTCGGGGCACAATGGATAGAGGCAAGAGGGAGATGCAGAAAAGTATTGGACTTAGAGAATCTCCTTGGAAGACCCCCCTTTTATATGTGATATACCTAGTAGTCACTTGTCTTTTGTCAGATGTAATGACAAATCTTGTCCGCCAAAAGAGCATAGCTCTCTTATGCATCTCACTATTTTTGGATGCACCTCCAGGCATTCAAGAAGCTATATAAGTAGCTCATGGTTCGTGTTGTCGAATGCCTTACGGTATTCAATCCAAGCCATGGACAGATTGCGTCAATACCTGATCGATTCCTGGGCACACCTGTCTATTAACAGGTTTTCCCTGCAACCTGCCAGCCCTCTCTTGCATTCTCGTTGTTCAGCTATTACACTCCATACCGGCTCGATAGATGTTAATATAATCTCTTTGAGGATGCCAGTAAATAGCTTGTAGCTGGTGTTTGAACAAGCTATGGGCCTGTGGTTCTTTGGACTTGGCAAATCTTCGGTCTTAGGGATCAATACCGTGCGTCCTTCCACTAGACACTGCGGGATGAATTGTTCTTCGTTTAAGAAAGTAGTAAATATACGAGCTAGATGTTGGTGCGTAGAAGTGAGATAACTTTCTTCACTTCTTCAGCAGTAATTAGTGGACACTCTTCCTCTAGACCTTGTAACCTTTGCCTTTGGCAAAAGTTACTAAAGAGTGATATATAGTGATATATCTGAAGCGTCTTCATTTAGCTGATAAGTATCTTCATATACTTGCTCCCAGAAGACTTGAATCTCTTCTCGACTAAGCAGATTTTTAATGGCACGTGACGTTTTATTGAACAGACGGGAAGGATAAGTAGAAAAGGTGGAATTTTCATGAATCCACTTTACTCGGCGTTCAAGGCGCTGTTTCGCTGTTGGAAGAGATCTTATTTGTTGCATCTAGTGCTGCTTGATGGTCAATAGTTTACACTTGTTCAGCGTATGATTTGCTTTCCTTAAGTTTTGAGCAAGTGTCCTAACTTTTGGAGTAAATTTTTTATTTGATGTTATGCAGCTAATCACGCACTTAATATTTGATGCATGCCGTCTCGTCGTTTCAGTTTTAAACTGAAGCTGTGCAATACGCTCGCGAGTCTTACTCAGGCGTACTGAAGTATCGTTACTTCTATTGTCGCTAAGCAGGGAGACCGTCTTCTCGTAAACTATACAGTTCTGATTACAGAGATTAACATCTTCGTGGAGCAAATCGGGGAGAGCAGTATTAGCTTCAGCTAATTATTGTTCCATTCTGCGAAAGACTTTTTGGTGGATAGATCTCCTACTTCTCATGTTGTTATTATCTGCTATCTGCGAAGGTGGTCTTGCTGGAACATGTGGTATGTTCACTGGAGGATGTTGCTCTTCTTCTTGCTGACGAAGAGCTTCACATCCGTTTTTGCGCAAAAAGGATACCTGATCTCTTAAATACTGAGGTGTTTTATGAGCATATTCCGGGTGTATATTGGCCTAACGGTAATGCAACCTCTGGATGAATTCTCTTCGCGTCGAAAGCTTCTTTGCCAACAAGTAAGGATGTCCCTTCTGAGTTGGTCTGACCATTTAAATAGATGATCTCGCGTTTGTTCGTGGCGATTGCCTGGTCGTCGCCTCGGTTCGGTCCTATTGCCACTCCCAACTGAGCCATGGCCTCCATCCGAGAGAGGCCTATTTTGGGTGGCAATGCGCGATACTGATATTATTATTATTATTGTCACATTAGTGAAGGAGGCTCTCTGATGTTACGTCCTGAATGCGGCTTTGAGACACTAATAACACTTATATCCACAAGCCAGGGTCTTTGGGAACGCCAATAATCTTTCCTTTCTTCAGATGAATTTTGGCACACTTGTCAAATTTTGTGTCCAAACCAATCTCTCCTGTGTACTTCATGACGATATTTAAAGCACTCTGAAGTGTTTTTACCAAAAGCATCGATCTTCAGGTCATCCATATAAAATACATGAGTGACCTTATGCTCGCGATGATTAGTGTGGCCCCAGAGATATTCAGGAGAATTTCGTAGTGCGAGAGATAGAGGAAGAAGTGTGATGCAAAAAAGCAGAGGGCTCATGGTATCGCCCTGAAAGACGCCCCTCTGGAAGGTGGCGTTTTTCGTTATTACACAATAATTTTCAGATGAGATAGTAATCTAGTTTTCTAAAGGGACATCAATCTCTCTATGCATCTCACTATATATGGATGAACCTACAAGCTTTCCAACAGACAGATAATAAGTCTATGAGAGGTTGAATCGAAAGATTTCCGGTATTCAATCCAGGCCATTTACAGGACGCACTGATGGACTGATGGGCTGCTGGTATATATGAAATTTTATCGATTTAGCAATACATTAACTCGGAAGTATATTCGCGTTTTTTTAAATTGTAAATTCGATTTTATAGTACATAAAAGTCCTGAAATATTTGTAAAATCAGCTTTTCATTACAAGTATAAAAAAGAAATGGCGAAAAAATCCATTTTTAACACCATGCGTATTATAGATTTTTTAAGAATCATCTACGCAAATTAACAGTTGTGGGAAAATGTCCATTAACTCGTTATGATTTGCCACCCTTCATATTACTGTACAAATCAGTTGAGGTAAAACAGACTGTTTTAGAAATTGTAGTGTTCTATAAGCTTGTACAAGTATAGAAATTGATACGCTAACATTTATTAAAATTATAAATAGCAATTAAAATAGTTACTTTTTAAATTACTTTGTTGCCTGTGACAAGTAACTGATCAACATCATTATGCAATCATAAAATAATTATCCGAATGTTTTTTGGTAGAAAAAAAAATTTCAAAAGAAATAAAAAATCCACAATGTAATATTCTGAAAATGTGAAGGGAATTAATTTTATAAATATCAATGAAGACTACAAAACAAGTACATACATGTTAAACACATTCTGAGTCCACAAGCATTATCATTTGCGTGTTTTCGTCGGAATTAATAATTATTTTAAGCGAAAGAGGAAGATAATCCACAAAACAGAAAATAATTCCCGCATCACTTAAGCCTGCGTAATAAGTTATGCTTGAGCTCTCCCAACCAAATGAATTTTCTTATGTAGGCAGCAGTGTAAAATGCTGGCCGGCTAATATTATCTATACTGTAAGGGATTATGATCCGAGGGGCCATTGTAAAACAGAGCTTTTACGGCGTATGCCCGTCGTAAAAGCGGCTTAGGCATCCTTCGTCAATAAATTATTATCAGTAAATTATGGCAACATTCAAAACAATCTCTCGTACAAATGCAAGAAATCCATTCAACTCTATAGTGCAATGTTGTTTGGTAAACATTCTGTGTTATAAATTATAATATGAAAGTTCCAAAACATGTGGCGTATATCCTCGATCATCGAACTTTGATATCAAAACACCTTCCTTCAAGCGTCGCTTTTCGGAGAAAATTTCTTGATTCCTTATCAGGATTGATTTAGTGATACGAGTTTTGAATGTTTGATAATGTTATATCTGAATTCGTAAATGTGGACTGTGGAGATGTATTGGATTTTCAGAATTTCCGCGAAAAAACATATTCTTAGAAGCGGAAGAAATGAAAATAAATATAAATAATTGTGAAATAAATAATAGTAGAATTTTGTTTTATTTTACATTCGAGCAAATACAAATTTCGTATATTTTTCTCTCCTATTAAACAAATTATTGTTATTATCGGTTTATTAGTGCTAAATAATAATCTTGAGATGTCTAGCGAGATAAATTAAGACGGAATCTCGAAATTGTTCAAATAAACTAGGACGTGGGTAGTCATCAAACTGTTTAGGACGAATAGAAACTGCGAATAAAATAATTTAATTTAATTAGTAATAATTGACATGCTATTAGATGTGTTAATAAATTTGAATTTACAATGTTACTTATTATATTTGTGCTTTAACTAAAATTGATAATTTATTTATTTATTACACTTTTTTATAAATTTTTATAAATATTTTTATATATTCAATAAATATTTAATTTCAAATTGTAATACCTTATATTTAGAAATCTCTAATTCATAAATGTCGAATATATATTTTTTAATCATAAATAATTTCCAGTTGGAAGATTTTCCAAATTGAAATACACTAAATTGAAATATTCCAAATCTGAAGCTAGTTCAAATTGAATAACTTCTTGTTGAAGCTTTATAAACCAAGAAAGGCTTAAATATGAACAATTATAAAATACGAACTCTTCAGGATTAAATGATTTGACCACAAGCTTTAGAAAAATTTAGAAATGAAAAGGTTTGTCGACAAAATCTGATCTATTTTGAAAATGAGGTCAAATGCCAAAGAAGCTGGAAATTTTTTACAGTTCTCATGATTTTCAGAAAATGGTGCATTACTCGCGATCGCATGATTGAAATTGATGTTTCAATAGTTTTTTAGGTAGTTTTTCGAAACAGAGACGACAACCTACAAGGTCACATTTTAAGGACAAACTCTTCTCTATTTTGTAAAAGAGGCCAAATGCCACCGAATTTGGAAATTTTTTATACTTCTCGCGATTTTCAAGAAATAATGTATTACTTCCGGTAGCATGATCGAAATTGATGTTATCAAAGTTTTTTGGGTAGTTTTTCGAACAGGGGAGACAACATGCAAGGTCGCATTTTGACGACAAACTTTGCTCTATTTTGGAAGAAGGCCAAATGCCATAAAAATTAAGAAATTTTCTGCACTTCCCATGATTTTTCGAAAATAATGCATTACTTCCGGTGGCATGATTAGAATTTATGTTTTGAAAGTATTTTAAGTAATTTTTCAAACAGGAAAGAGAACTGACAATGTCTTATTTTGATGACAAACTCTTATCTATTTTAAAAAAGAGGCCACATGCTACAAAAGTTTGAAAATTTGTACACTACTCATGATTTTCAAAAAACAATGCATTACTTCCTGTAGCATTATTGAAATTGATGTTTCAAAAGAGTTTTAGGTATTTTTTCAAAGAGAGAAACCTACAGACAAGATCACATTTTGACGACATACTCTTATCTATTTAAAAAAAAGAGGCCAAATGCCACAAAATTTAGAAATGAAAAGATTTGTCGATAAAATCTTATCTATTTTGAAAATGAGACCACATGCCACCGAATTTGGATTTTGTTTATATTTTTCGTGTTTTTCAGAAAATAATGTATTACTTCCAGTAGCATGAAATTGATGTTTTAAAAGTTTTTTAGGTAATTTTTCGAACAGAGAGGACAACATGAAAGGTCACATTTTCACGACAAACTCTTCTCTATTTTGAAAGAAGGCCAAATGCCGCCGAATTTGGAAATTATTTACACTTCTCATGATTTTCAGAGAATAATGTATTGCTTCCAGTGGCATGATGGGAATTGATGCTTTACAAATATTTTGGGTAGTTTTTAGAACAGGGAAGAGAAAATAGTATTTTTCCTTATGAAGAAAAACTTTATTAATTTTTTGAGATCCAATAAATGCTAGCGAATTTAGAAATTATTTATACTTCTAATGATTTTCAGCAAATAATGCATTCCTTCCAGTGGCATGATTGGAATTGATATTTTAAAAGTTTTTCGATGTGGGAAGACTACAAACAAGGTCTCGTTTCAACGACAAACTCTTATCTATTTTTAAAAAGAGGCCAAATGCCAGAGAATTTATAAATTATTTACACTTCATATATGATAAATGATAATTCACTCTTCCTCCTCCCATTTGCGGTCAAGCGCCCCACTATGGTCGGTTTTTATCAATTTTGTCTCCAAATCGTAGAACTTTTAATAGGAATGACCTGAAAGGATGAATTTTCTTTTAAATTGAAGATAAATTCTGAACAAATATAGGGAAAATATAGAGAAAGTGTTAAAAGAATGTTTTGACTTCAAAAATCTATGTTCAAGTTAGCAATTTTGGTAAAAAAATTCATTTAGCGAATACCGCGGGCGTATAGATATTGTATTCCATGTTCTACATACGCTTTTAAATAGATTTTTACATGCTGCTTTCAAATCCGGCCTGTAAATTCTTGTAGAACTTGATGATTCTGCAAAAAAAAAACGATGGAAGTTGCTATTTTAATTCTTAAAGAAATGCATTATTTTAATCAAAGCAAATTTCATCATTTGGAGTATTTAAGGACTTTTGGGGTCGCTGATTTCAAATCATAATTAAAAATATCAAAATTGAAAATGGCGAATCCAAGATAGCGGATCGAAATTGTAAAAATTAAACTAATTTGACTGCAAAATGCAACACAGGGGGTTTTGGGGTCACTGATTTCAAATCCGAACTCAAAATGTCAAAATTTGAAATGGCGAATCCAATATGGCGGATCCAGTAGCGGCGTAGGGGCGGCCAGCCCGAGCGTATTTGTAAAAATTAAACCGATTTGACTACAAAATTCTACACGGAGGTTTTTCGGCTTGCTCATTTTAAATCCGAAGTAAACATGTCAAGATTCAAAATGTGGAATCTAATATGGTGTGCTATGTACGTCAAATGAAATATTTTTGCTGAAAATCAACAAATTTGAAAAATGTTTGAACAATTATTTTAGTAATAATTTCTGCCATGAAACATTTATGGACTAAGATCATTACTGCCACTGCTACTGCTACTTTCTGTATCGCTTTCACCTGTGTGGAAAAATTTCGTGGCAGTCTTGAATAATGCTAAAGCCAGTACAGTTTTTTTCAAGCCTGTCTATTCACGCGATACTAGCCCGGCGCTACACTGGCTCTATCTAGTTTTGCTACGTGTTTGATTGAAACCTTTCTGCTGTCTAGTCCCAGTCTTGGCGCTATCTAGAAGTTCGTTATGAATTTGAAAATAATGAAGACTGTTCAGATTTGAGCTTGTTTCTAGACAGAATCACGGTTCGGACTTGAACAAAAATTACAACGATTTTTTCTAAAGAATGTTTGAAAAAATTTTCTTTCTATTTAACTATATAGTAAAGTTATAATAAATTTATATAATTGATTTATAATAATTATAATATGTATAATGCTCTGTATTATATTTATAATATTCCAGAAAATCAAATTTAAACATAAATGATTTATTTTAATTATTTATTGATTGTGCAAATAATAATTAGGCCTAACGTATTAATTAATTAAAATAATAAACAATATTTATTTCGTAGCCTAATCGCCAGTATAATCATGCAAACTTTATTATTTTCCATGATTTATTCACACATCAAGGCACTTCTAATGTTTGAAAATTATTCATGTTTTATTGAGATAAATATCACGATGTAATGAGTTGAAATCCATATCCGACAAAAACGAACAAATTTTTAACTTTAAGATGGCTGAGTGTGTTAAGGCGGCGGGACAAAGTTACAGCAACACAATATGAAGTTACAAAAAAGGTTTTACACCCGGCGTATGTACAAGATTTGCGTAAACTCATTTTTTCATTTTTTTTCTGTATAAAAACTTTGTTTATATTTTTAGTTAACTGCAAAATCTATATATTAAACTTTTATGTAATAAAAATAATTCTATTATTTAATTATTAATTATTTTTCCACACGGGCATCGTCCACCGAATCGCTTTTGGCACTTATCTCATTGGTCTCATCGGTTTAATTTTTACAATTGTAATTCACCATATTGGATTCGCCATTTTGAATTTTGACATTTTGAGTTAGGAGTTGAAATCAGTGACTCAAAAACCCCCCGTGTAGCATTTTGTAGTCAAATCGGATTAATTTTTACAATTGTGATCTGGCATCTTGGATTCGCCATTTTGAGTTTTGATATGTTTATTTTAAATTTGAAATCAGCGACCCCAGAAGCCCTTAAATACTCCGAATGATGAAATTTGCTTTAAATAAAATAATTCATTCCTTTAAGGATTAAAATAGCAACTTCCATCCTCTTTTTCTCAGAATCATCAAGCTCTACAATGAGTCCAGGCGCCCTGCCCAATTTAGGGAAATAAATGTTACCATAAATTTGACTTCGGATTCTTGTAGAGTTAGCATATAGAACAACAGCCTATATGTTTGCGACCACGGCGTCGGAAGCACTGTGTGTGTAAACAATGGTCAAAGATTGCAAAAACAGGTTTTTTGTTTATTGAAACTAACCTATATGTCTGTCAGGAAAAAAGTGTAATTGAAAAATATAGGTCTTACAAATATCTATAAAATGACTTTTTGTACATTAAGATTTGTTCATTTGTTTACTTGGAAAAAAATTAAAACCGCCCGAAAGGTTTTTTTTAATATGCAATTATTATTGCAATAATTAATGAACGAGTTTCAAACTTTCAGAAAATACGTATCCCCCCCCCCCCCTAAGAAGTGCGCCAAGCTTCAGTCCAAAATAATAATTAGTTTTTATAACAACTCATTTGTTATTAAAAAATGGACTAATTTTCTACGGAATTTCTACAGATTTGGCAGATAGGCTCTCAACAAAAAGTGGGTTATTGTCCTCTATGGCAGTTGTGCTATCAAGTACTCTTAGCGGCCAAACGATTTTTTATTATTAAATTGCACAAAAAAGGGTTCAAAAAGAGGGTCAAAAAGAGGGTAAACTCAATGAAATTTGGGATGAAATTCATTCGATTAGAGCTATTTTTCTACACATTTTCAAACAAAAAAATGGTTGTTGGGGAGGGGGGGGGGAGATAATATTTTTCCTTCCAAAATTACTGCTACTACAATTTTCAACCTACAGAGCTGAAATTTACAACAAATACAGAATGAGAGCTGTACTATTTGTTATTAAATTTCCAAGGCAATCCATTATTATTTTGTTCATTGATTATGGTGACTGATTATGGGAGAAGAGTTGACTCTGTCTGTGGCGGCGAAGTGGGGGAAGCCGCTGTCGCGTACTTATGGTTATCAGACAGTATCTAAAGAATTTTTTATACTTTTTTTCCTGAAGTAATTTTCAAAATGTACATTTTTAAAAGAATAAGGTATATATTATAGTCGATTCAAAAAACAATATATTAATGGGAAAATTAGGGAAGATAAATAAAATAGTTTTAAACATAAGGTATTAGATATAATTTTTTCGAGAAGCAGTCGACAGATATTTAACCAGCACGGAAAGCTAGTCGAAAGTAAAAAAAAAAAACACCTTGATACATTAATTTGTTGCTGAGATATTAAAACTGTTTGCAAGTTGAACACGTGAATTCAATTATTCCGGCGCGAGCTCCTGGCATGCCACAGCGCCTTCCCCCACTCCGCCTCCACTGACTGAGTCGATCCTTTTCTGTGAACTTTTCCGTGAATCAGACACGATTATAAACAATACATTTAGAATGCATATCCTCGTGAAGTTTTTATGAAAACTGATTATTATTTTGGGCTAAAGTTTGGCACACTTCTTAAGGGTGATAAGGGACATATTTTCTGAAAGTTTAAAACTAGTTAATTAATTATTGCAATAATAATTGCATGTATAAAAAAGGCACTTTCGGGCTGTTTTTTTCTTCTTCAAGTAAACAAATGAACAAATATTAATGTACGATACGTCATTTTGTAGAGATTTGTAAGACCTACATTCATGGAGAATAGACATAAGGAGGCCAAAGTAATGTATCCGAAAATAAGAACATTTTTGTCGTATATATCCTTTCAATACTTCCCGAGCATGCAGTATGGCGCTAGTGTGGCCCGCGTATTAAAATGGCAGCTGCTTATGTTGACATTTTACATTATTTACCACTGTGATATGAATGTGATTTACATAGATGGATAAGTTGTTATTTACATAAAAGCAGATTTATATTATTATAATAATTTTATTTTTCGCGAAATATCTATGACTGAAATGTGTATAATTGAAGTGTCCCTGCAATTAACGACGTAGGTACTTTAGAATTTATTGCAAAAACGATTCGCAGTATATAACTTACCAGTTTCGAATCTTGTACGCTTACACATCACAGAACTGATATCAAATTTTCACTTGAATATAACAGTTTTTACATTGCTCAACAAATTTTTTAAACGATTCAGGAATTTTGTATTTTTGTTTGAGTCTTGAGGTTATATTTACACGAACCATGACGGCGACCATCGATACGTGCGCCACACTAGCGCCGCGATCGAGAACTAGCATTTCGATGCGTTATGTATATACGACAGAAAAATGCTCGTTTTTGATAAAGTCAGTGGACAGGACTTTGGTCTCCTCATGTCTATTCGCCATGCCTACATTTTCAATTACACTTTCTTCCTAACAGACATATAGGTTAGTTGCAGTAAACAAAAAACCTGTTTTTGCAATCTTTGACCATTGTTTACACACAGTGCTTCCGACGCCGTGATCGCAAACATATAGGCTTTTTTCTATTTTCTAGCACTACGAGAATCCGAAGTCAAATTTCAGATATCATTTCTTTCCCCAAATGAGCCTTTTTTGGGCAGGGCGCCAGGACTAAATAATTTACAAGCCGAATTTGGAATTATCATGTAAAAATCCATTAAAAAACGTATGTAGGACATGGAATATAATACCTATACGCCACAGAAAAAACTGAGGGTTCAGTAAAATTGCGGCTCAAGTAAAAGTTGGTATCATTTAGAACTGAGACTTCAATACAACCCTTTTTGAGGGGTCATTTTTGGTTCGTTGATATCCGATAGATGGCTATTCATATTTTCAGCTGTGCATGTGCCGAAAAACGCGGGCCAATGTGAAATCAATAAAGAACTATAAATAATCTTACAGATAAATATTAACAAACCTTTTTTATTCTTTTTAAAAACATATTAAATTGAATGACAGAAGTATCTACCTTTCTAAAAAAATGTAATATTAACGGAATATTGCCAGTGTATATTATATATTTTTAAATAAAACCGCGCTTTTTTGGTACATGCGCAGTTGAAAACCTCGAATTTTCACATAACCTTAAAATCTGTCATATTTCATGTGAGCTATCTTCCTTTCAAGAATGACTAATATTTATAATTTTATTTTCTTCATTAAATTTTTCCCAGTGCAATATTATTTAATGCGAATTACAAAGCTAAATGTACACCATAAACTTTTAAAATCTTCGTAGTGAGTCAACGCTGAAGTGAAAAGAGGGCTCCATTAGAACCGTTTCGATCCATACTTTGGGTTTATTTAGAAACCATTTATCATTTTGGGTTCCTTTTCAGCAAGAGAGGTTCCTTTTTGTTGCAGCTCCTTTGGAACCAAAAATTGGTTCTAATAGAAGCCCTAGTTTTTTCTGTGGCCCGTGGTATTCGAAAAATAAATTTGTTTACAAAAATTGCTAGCTTCAACATAGAAATTCAAGGTTTAAACATTTTTTTACACTTTCTGTATATTTTTCATATATTCGCTAAGGATTTATTTTTAATTATAAAAAATTCATCCCTTTAGGTAGTTCCTATCAAAAGTCCTACGATTTTGAGACAAAATTGATCAAAACCGCCCATAGTGCGCCCTTGGAAAAACTGCAAGGGATCTGTCTGACCCAGCATCTTTTGCGGAAATTCGTTTATTTGCTCGTAAAACCTGGAAATATCGGGCTGTTGAGCCTCATTCCCTCAGATGAAGGATCTTAAGTGTTAAAAAGATACGAAATTGGTGATTTTTTTGGAAAGAAAGAACTACACCCGATTGCAAAATTAAAAAGTTAGTTTCCAAAGATTCTTAGGCAGTTCTTCGATTGAAGCGATGCATTAATTTCTGAAAATCATGACAAGTGTAAATAGTTTTCTGCTTCGGTGGCATTTGGCATATTTTTGAAAATAGTTAAGAGTTGGTCGTCAAAATGTGACCTTGCCTGTTGTCTTCTCTAATTGAATAACTGCAAAAAAAAAAATTTTGAACTTAAATTTCAATCATGTGACTGAAAGTAATGCATTATTTCCTGAAAATAATAAGAACTTTCAATAATTCCTAGCTTTGTTGACCTTTGGCCTCTTTTAAAAAAGTGATAAGAGTGCATCGTCAAGATGAGAACTTGTCTGTTGTCTTCTCTGATCGAAAAACTACGCAAAAAAGTTTTAAAAGATTAATTTCAATCATGCCACCGGAAGTAATGCATTATTTTCTGAAAATCATCAGAAGTGTAAATAATTTGCAACGTCGGTGGCATTTGGCCAATTTTTTAAAATAGGTAAGAGTTTGTCATTAAAATGAGAAGTTGTCTGTTGTTTTCTCTAATGGAAAAAGTAATGAAAAAACTGTTGAAACCTAAATTTCAATTATGCGATTGGAAGTAATGCTTTATGATAAGAAGTCGAGAAGTTTTAGTAATCAGCAACAATATTTCTGATCAGGCGTCAAAGTGAAGCCTGGACTGTTTGATTCCTTGAAGAAACAAGCACCTAAAGGATTTTTGAAATATAAGTTAAACAATTAATTGAATCATTTCAATTAGTTTTATCTAATTAGGAATGAATCGGTCTTTAATTTTACACGCTTATTGTATCAAAAATTTCCAAGATACTTTTTTTGGATAGAATTTTCATGTGAGACGAAAATCCTGGTCGACTGCGTTTGACGACGCTTTTGATAAGGTTCGTTAATTAATGAAAACTATACAAAGTAAAATAATAACTATAGGTAAGGATGTTGTTCAAAAATTATTCTCTGGAGCTATGTCATTAGTTAAAATTGCACGTCAGGAAAAAGTAAGTTGAAATTTTTTCCTACATACGTGTACTAGTGAAGTACGAATTACTAATTATTATTAATAATTACTAATTACTAACTAACCTTCTCTGTACTAAATGTGTTTACGAAAATGTCGTCCTGGCCCATGTTATGAATATAGCTTGTAATTTTCCTTTTTAACAATATCATAATGATTTAAAAACTGTTGGATGGGTTCACAGAGTTCAAAATAATTAATAGAATTCCAAAGAATTCAGAGAATACAAAAGAATTCAGAAAACTCAACAGATTTTAGAGAATTTAAAAGAATTCATTTTATTTAGAAGAATTCAGGGGAATTAAGAAAATACAAAAGACTTGAAGAAATTCAAAACAATTCATGGTGTATTGTAAAGATTTTCAGAGAATTTAACAAAAATTTTAAATAATTCAAAGGAGTACAAGTGAATTCTTAGAATTCATTTGAATTCTACGGAATTCAAAATATTGGAAGGAAGGTTAAATAATTCATCCTGTATTCTAAAGATTTCAATAGAATTTAGAAAATTCCAAGGATCTGAAGGAGTTCAAACTAACTCAAGATGTATTCTGATGATTTCAGAGAATACAAAAGAATTCTGAGAATTAAAAAAAATTCAGAGAATTCTCAGAATTCAAAAGGACTCAGACAATTCAATAGAATTTAGGGAATTTGAAAGAATTCAGAGGATTCAAAAGAATTCATAGAATTCAGGTGTATTGTAAAGATTTAAAGAGAATTAAAAAAAAACTATAAAAGGATTCAAAGGAGTACAAGTGAATTCTAAGAATTCGTTTGACTTCTACATAATTCAAAATACTTTAAGGAAGTTACAATAATTCAACGTGTATTCTAAAGGAAAATATATTTTCTAAGATTTATATCTCGTCGCGCTGTTGTCGTGTTAAGTTGTACCAATGATATTCATAACCTCCTGCAAATTCGCAATTACTCGACCTCAGCTTTTTTGCGCACACACTCTTGTGAATGACACATAAAATGTGGTCGATCTAACGTGTGCTTCTGATTGGTTTATCTTCAATTGTTAATTACTCATTAATTAATTACTCTACAACAAATTTTTGGTATTATTCTCAGTTACATTTTTTATGAGTATTTTAAAAATATAAAAATCTACTTTGAGTACTGAGACACCCATAACAAAAGAAAAAATGGGCGAAAAAAGAAAGATTCAACCAAAACCAACCACTCACTCTTTCCTCATTATTCCTCCGTCTTAAAATAAAAAATGAAAAAGGTTAATTTCTTACTTAAAAACTCCACACAATAGATTCCAATATCTCTTTACGGATTCACGACAAAACTAATTAAGCATATATTTCAATTTGTCAAAGGCGAAACAGATTTTCAGAAATCACATTGACATACTAAAATTAGGAAATTTTAATTTCTAATGCAGATTGAATCATTAAAAATTGGAAATTAAAACTTCATTTTTGATTGCTTATTGCAGTTATTATTTCTTTTTGGAATCATGGATTTCAGCAAAATTAATACAAATTAGGAAGAGGGAGATAAAACGATTTTTGAGAATAATAACAAAGTACGCTCTCATTTCAAAAACAAACAAATTTGGTTATAAAAGATTGCCATGCGCAGATACACAGTTTGAATGTGAATATTAAACACATCATATATGTATATATTTATATATATATATATATATATTCTTTTTTTCAATTATGTAA